>NC_051174.1:99784036-99816536 GCF_013339725.1 Rhipicephalus microplus
CGTTGCGGTACAGCACGCGGATATCGTAGTCTTGTAAGCGAAGAGCCCAACGGGCGAGACGGCCTGAGGGATCCTTCAATGATGAAAGCCAGCATAGTGCATGATGGTCGGTGACGACATCGAATGGGCGACCATACAAATAAGGTCGAAACTTTGTAAGAGCCCAGACGATCGCCAGGCACTCTTTCTCCGTGACGGTGTAGTTTTTCTCGGCTCTCGTGAGCGTACGGCTTGCATATGCTACGACATATTCAGGAAATCCGGGTTTTCGCTGCGCCAGGACAGCGCCGAGGCCTACTCCGCTGGCGTCCGTGTGCACCTCCGTTGGGGCTGTAGGGTCGTAGTGGCGTAGAATGGGAGGCGATGTCAACAAATGGCGGAGCTTCGCGAAGCTCTGGCCACAGTGTGATGACCTCAGCCACCGTGCCGGGGTTTTTGGCGAGCAGCATCGTGAAGGCATCATCGTCGATGCCTTTCATGATGTTTCGGATCTTGTCAGACTCGTACATGGTGTGATTGGATTTGTTGCATAGGTCCAGGACATCTTCAATATAGCTGGTGAATGACTCACCAGCCTCCTGAGCACGTTCACGCAAGCGCTGCTCGGCTTGCAGCTTGCGAACACCAGGGCGGCCGAAGATGTTGACGATTGCGGTCTTGAAATTGCACCAGGTGGCAAAATCGGACGCGTGGTTGTTGTACCACAAACTGGCGACACCGGCAAGGTAAAACACCAAGTTTGTCAGCTTGCCGTCCTCGTCCCATTTGTTGGGGACGCTCACGCGGTCGTAAATGGCGAGCCAGTCCTCCACGTCAGTGCCATCAGCGCCAGTGAAGATGGGTGGATCGCGGATTCTGGGGACACCGGGACAAGGGGGTGGCATTGGAGGAGGCGTTTGCTGAGAAGCGTCTCGGTACATAGTAGATGGCAGGGTACGTGATCGAAGCTCCAAAGGCATAGACAGGGATCGCAGCACTCTCCACCAAATTGTTAAGGCGTTTATTAGCCGGCAACGAGCGAGAATATGCAATGGCGACAGTCACAGCAAAGCACGGGCTCTGAGCGCGAGCGGCGTCCTTGTTGGGTAGCCCCACTAGAAGGTACGCAAGAGTTCGACCTATTTCATAGTTCGGAGGCTTCGCTACAATATATATATATATATATATATATATATATATATATATATATATACTACATGATTTGGGTCGAATATTCTTTAAAAATCAGCAAAAGTTGCTATTTGCTGGCTTTCTTCACAGTTGCTATTTCTGTAGCGGCAGAGATTTTAAGTGGGTAGAGAACTTCATTCAACACAATCATTAGGAACGTTAAATTAATTAAGTTTCTAATTAGCGAAGTCAGGCAGTTAAGTCAGACAAACTGGAGAATCGAAGACATTCATGCGAACAACCAATTGCCGCTTTTATATATTGAAAAAAAAAACAGCCTCTAGTAATACCTGCGAATCAATAAAGCTCTCCTAAATCCTGTGGCGAAACCGAAACCAAAGAATTGATGCGCGCAACAATCAGATGACTACAATGACGTCACTGATCCAAACAGTGGTCACAGGGCTGCAGCTATTCCCCTTTCATTAACGTATTTGCGTAATGCGTGCTATAATTGCAAACGCAGCACACACACACACACACTACGAAGTCGGTTGATTGTTGATATAACAACGGTCTCCCATTTCGGGCGTCTCAGACGAATATGGCAGTTGCACTTTTTTCACGTTTTGATTCACGGCGTAAATTGGGAGAATTTCATTAGTTCGCAGGTGATATTACAGACCACTTTTAAAAACTTTCAAAGCGAGAATGATTTTTTCACATAAAGAGCTTCAATTATTTTATTCGGCTTTTTATTGTTACTTTTTGGTATTCTGTTTTCCGTTCATGTTGCTTGAAATGTATGAATTCACTTAAATCCCCCCCCCCCTATGTAATGCCCAATTGGGCCTTTAGGGTATTGAAATAAATAAATAAATAAATAAATAAAACTGTCTAACTCCACCAATAAAAAAGTTAATTAATTTAACTTTTTTTAATTACAGTTGCCAATGACGTCTTCAATCGTCTGGAGATGCCTGCCGCTGCAGAAAAGGCAACGCTGAAGACAGCGAGCAAATATTGCCTTTTAATGGTTTTTAAAGAATATTGGACATATCTCTTGAAAGACCTTATATATATATATATATATATATATATATATATATATATATATATATATATATATATATATATATATATATATATATATATATATATAAGGTCTATATATATATAGAGGTCTATATATATATAAGACCTCTATATATATAAGGTCTATATATATAAGGTCTATATATATATATATATGAGTGAGAGAGTGAGTGTTTGTCTCATGTGTTCATATTTCAAGGGTGCGAACAAGAGTCCACGAAGCAGCGAAGTCACAGACAAATAGACAAGCCAATATAGCAAAGTTATACATGGGGAGACGCTATAAGACACGCTACGTAAACATGGCAGCGGCGCGAATAAGCATTATCCTCAGGAAGTGGAGCGCACCAAGATTTAAAAAAAAAATTGCAGGCAGACCAAAACAACAACTTGAAAATTTTTTTTTCCGTTCCGCGACAGCATGGCAAGCAGTTATACTTTAGAAGCGGATGCGAGAAGAAGTAAGGTAAACAAAGTTATCGGTGGGTTGTAATTACACGAAGTTTGCTGAAGCGCCAGCGCGGGCGAGAAATCGAGTCATAAAAACTGTCTTAAAATCTCAAGCTGCTTGGGCGTACGAGAAAAATCACTTTAGTCTACTTCGAACGAGTGTGCGCAGCTGACGTCAACCACTTCATCACCGCCGCCTTCACGACGTGGCACCGCGAATCTCTTACGCCACTCTTGCAACGATGTAGCGGATGAAGTGTACACAGTAGATACACTCCCGCAAACGTGTGAAAAAGAGCAGCAATCGAAGTGGTAGCCTGAGGGCATGAGAGAAAGAGAAAAAAAAAAGGTTGTTTTCGCGGAGAAACCAAAATACACTTCACGTTCTCAACATGACCGCTGTCACTGCCTTATAAATATTTAATCGACGTAGGAGTGGTCGAAACTCTATCCCGAAATCTTCTCAACTGTGTCTCCGAGTTTCCTTTGTCTTATCTTCAAGCACGATCGTCAACTGCTCTCAAACGCTTGCGCTCCCACACAGAACGCACGACACGCTGGGGATGATGTTACCTGTCACTAACTTTATACGAAACCTCACACGAACGGTGACGGCAATAATTGCTCGAGGAAGTTTAAACAGCCTTGGATATATGCACCAAACCAGTATTTCGACAGATTTGACCTCTACTTACGCAGAGGTGGGGTGGGCGACGCCATCTGCGTTTAACACGTTGAACAGAGAAGTAATATGCTTCGCCTATACTAAATGTTACCGCCAGTGCATTGGGAACATAATAGAATGATTCGATAATGATTATTATCGGGGCTTGACGTCCCAAAGCCACTTTCTGATTATGAGACACCGTAGGTAGGGCTCCTGCAAATTCGACTTCCTGGGATTCTTTAACCTGCACCGAATTACTCGGGCTTTAGGCGCTTTCACCTCAATGAAAAAATACAGCCACCGCAGCCGTGATTCGATCCTACGACCTGCGGGTGAGCAGTCACGAACCATGACCACCGTAGAGGGTTGGAATAATTTGGAAAAATGACGTAAGGGTTTCGACCAGCTGTCATTGTACAGTGTTTACGAGGTGCGCTGTTGGTGGAGGCCGTAGTTGTGGTGGTGGTGCTTCTGCTGCTGCATATGTAGACGTGCTGGTGACAGTGGCAGCGGTGGAGTCGATGTACATGTTGGTGGTCGTGGTACTGACGATGGAAGTAATAGCAGTGTGATAGTGGCAGTAGTGGTAGCAGCGGCAGTAGTCATGGTTGTGATGTCAGTAGTTTTGGCGACGGTTGTGGTGGGTGTGGTGCTGGTAGTGGTGATAGTGGTGGTGGCGTCGGTGGTGATGATGGTATAGTGACCTCGTCCTGGCGAAATATTGCTTTATTTAAATGTCACATGTGTACCACTAGGCGAAAGTTGTCAGCATTGTACTAAGTTAGTTCAGCAAACTTTGACGAAATGAAATAGCGGCGCTCAACACCGGCTTTTTATCATTATGAATAATGAACACTCGAAGGGAGAGTTACTGGGTCGCATTTGCACAAAAAAAACACTAATAAAAAAAGAAAGAAAGAAAGAAAGAAAGAAAGAAAGAAAGAAAGAAAGAAAGAAAGAAAGAAAGAAAGAAAGAAAGAAAGAAAGAAAGAAAGAAAGAAAGAAAGAAAGAAAGACACTCCACTACCGAATCTGTCTGACCAGTTGCTCTTTGGAGACTACGAATTCATATTGCGACATACATCGTTTGCGGTCGCCTCCAAAGTATGTATATGACCGATGCATTCGGCGCCCGCTTGAATAATGCATTTCGAACAAGCTGGCGCGTACGCACTATCACAGCGACTAGGCCCTCCGTCCCACATCTTGGACGGTGTCGCAGGCGGGCCAGGCAAGATCCACAAACGTCACCACCGTCTCCCGGAAGTGCGGCGGAAGGGGGTCGCGAGACACACGACGGCACTTTTCGTGGGCGTCAGACTCCATAAACCCATTCCCCTCATTACTTGTGTTTTCGTTTTTTGTTTTTTCTAGTCTTAGCTCGGTTGTGGTGTTCGGGAATAACAGCCGGACAGGGCGAAGATTGGCTGCGACTCGGCGTCGCCTGTCTACACGTACGGCGAACGAATCAGCCGCGACAAGCAACAGAAAGCGTCGCCGACGCTAAGAGACTGCCGGCGGTAGACGCGAGCCATACAGACAAAAAAATAAGCATTAAACAACGTCAAGAAGCCCTGCTGTGATCTGGCGTAGTCGCGTTTGTAGCAGACGACGGCCGGCGCTGCCGCCATTTATAGTAGGCTGGCGAGCAGGCGACAGGCTGCAACTATATACGCATCGTCTGCTCGGGCCCGCGCCATTTCGGAGACGACAGGCCTCGTTGTTGTCAGCCGCTACGGCACCGACTCATCGGCTGGAACTTGTGTTGTTCTCTTGCTGCCGCCACGTATGCTGTAGTGTTGCCTAGCAGTCGACAACAGCGTGCACCCTCGCTGTAAGACCGACGCCATTTTCGAGAAGACAAGGCTCGTTTTCGTCTGCTGGTATACGGGGACACGAAAGCATCTACACCATTAGGCTTCTGCCCCCCAAGTTTGAATCGCGTTGTGTAGTATACGCGTAGCCGACAAGCCTCGTTGTCGTCTGCTGCGGCGACACGAACTCGTCCACTGCAGCGCTTCTGCGGCCACTTTTTCTTAGTTTTTGCTGCCCGAGCGAGTCGTCTGCTTTCGACTTCTTCGTTCTTTGCCGAGCTTCTCGTTTCGTTTTCGTCACCGGACCTACGCTCGCTCCCTCCGCCACGTCTACCGAATAACATATATGAAATAGTAGAAAGACGGGGTTCGGTTAGGAAGATGAGGAGACAGGCGGTGAAAAGACGAGAAGGACGCCGGCCCATTAAAAGGGGGATGGAAAAAACGAGAAAGGCGAAAAACGAGCGAAAAAACGAGAAAGGCGAAAGGAGAGCCCAAAAGGTCTAAAGCGGAACGCAAAAGGCAGCAGAAACGTTAATATAAAAAGATCTGACCAAGAGGACGAGGAGGAAAGGGTGAGGGGACGAGGACGGGGCACTGACGAAGGGTTTGACTGTAAACGCAGAAGCGTTATAGCAAGCTCACTGAGAAGAACAAAACAAGAAAACTCCGGCGAGAAAAGTGTGCATTACACGTGTGTTTTGTGAGTTGGCTTCAACTTGTTATTGTTGCTTTACTCTTCAACTTTTTATATTATAGTAAACACTTTCTTTTTCTGCGCTGTCCAACTGATAGAACTGGAATGGCTGAGATTGTATAAAACCTCAACAACTCTCCAGTAAGCCAACTAAAGCGGAGAGAGAGAGAGAGAGATTAATGAAGAGGAAGAGACAAAAAGGACGCTATTTTCTGCCTCCCGTCGCGGGGGCACGGCTCAGCGCCTTTAGGGATCGGGGAAGGGGAAGTAAAGATGATAGGAAGAAGAGAGGAAGGAAAGAAAAAGTGAATGTCATGGCAAGAGAACGTCTTGTCAGTACAGTCAGTAGTGCGAGTGAAAAGAGTCCGTCTATAAGGCGGCGAGGTCCGCGCAAGCACAGAACTCGAGGAAGGCTCGAAGGGCTTTCGTCTTCGAGCGCGCGGGAAAAAGTATGTCTTCCATTGTTTCGGCAGGTAGTCCAAGCAGACGATAGCGGCTTACCAGTGCGCAACGCTCAGTGGCCAGGTCAGGGCAGGAGCAAACAATATGCTGCAGCGTTTCGTCATCACCGCACCTTCGGCACGCTGGCGATGAAGAGCGACCCGCGGAATACATGCGTGCCGCAGGCCAGACGCTGCCAGTACGCAGGCGAAGCAACAACCGCCGCTCGCATCTGTCCAGGCCGGTCTCCGGAAGGGATGGTGGAGGTTTGCCGCTTGCCACCCGTGTGTCAGGGTGGGCCGTTGGTAAGAGCTTCCGCAGTCGCTGCCGTGAGTAATCTGACTGGGTTACCGCCTTAGTGACTGGCGTGTCGCAGTGGTGTGCTGCCTTAGCGGCGGCGTCAGCCTCCTCGTTGCCAGCTATTCCAACGTGCGAGGGAAGCCAGTGGAGGGACAGGCGCACACCACTCTCTTTGATGGCGGTCAGTTTTGCGTGCAGCAACGCCACAGTTATGCCTGCTTGGTCTGGTTGGAGCAGCGCTTGTAGGGCTGGTCGGGAGTCGCACAGAATCGCCACAGGCAACTGGGGTAACGTGGCAGCAAGGTGGTCGGCTGCCAAGTGAAGGCCGGCCAATTCAGCTGCAGTGGAGCTGGCGTGAAAGGGAAGTCGGCAGCGGATGGTTGTCCCAGTCGATGGTATGACGCAGGCAGCCGCGGCCGAATGGGGGCTGTCCCGAACGGACCCGTCCGTGAATACCAGGAGCTGCCCCTTAAGTCTTTCATGAAGTTTCGCCACGGCTGCCTGATGGAGCTCGCATGCCGGTGTGCGCCTTTTTCTGAGGTTGTCCAGAGTTAATTGTACGTCCAGAGGCTGCTAGTGTGGTGGAGGGGGTTGGATTGGACTGGGGGGATCGGGGACCAGCTCTTCATAGAGAGCGCAGATCTGTGCCATCCGTGACGCTGGTCGGCTCCGCAGTCTCCGAAGGAGGGCAGCGCCCCCGAGGGCCCTGTGAAGGCGATCCACGTGATGCAGCGCCTGTCGTAGCATCAAGAGTGACAGAGGCCAGGTCTGGGCCTCCGCCAGGGTTGCAGCTATGGGTGACTGACGGGGAAGTCCCATGAAGCGCCGAATTGCCATGCGATGTTGCCGCTCCAGTTGCTCCTTGCGGTGTGGCGCTAGCTGCACCAAGGGCAGTGCATAAGTTTGCGCTGTCGTTGCAGCCCCTTCGTAGAGTCTTAGAGCCAGCCGTGAGGTGCACCCTTGGCCCCTGCTGAGCAGTTTGCTTACGGCAGTCTCGACCCTGGTGGCCTTGAGGACGGCGAGCTTAACGGCTGGTATCCAGGTAAGGCGGTGGTCGATCCTTAGCCCCAGGTACGTCACTGCATCGCTCCACGGGATAGGTCGGTCACCTAGCACAAGCCTTCGGACGGCCCTCCGCGCAGTGGCTCTGGGGTGAACCAGCAGTGCCTCCGTCTTCGTGGGCGAAACGTTCAGTCCGATTGCCTTGAAGAAAGAGACGACGGCATCCAAGGAGCGCTGCAGGGAACGCCTTATGGCCGTGAAGTTTTGCCTAGGCCCCTTAACCCACAGTGCCACATCGTCTGCGTACAAGGAGCACTGCGTGGGGTAACGCTTGTCTGCGGGCATCGCGGTCGGCAGCCCCGCTAGCACCAGGTTGAACAGAAAGGGGCTCAGGACGGAACCTTGTGGAACGCCTGCTGTCACTGGCCGTGGATCGCTGAGCGCGCGTCGTACTCTAACCCGGAGGGTGCGTTTTGCCAGAAAGGCACTGATAAAGGTACGTAGGCAGCTCACGATGCCGAGTGTGTCCAAAGCACTCTCTATCGCTATGTGAGGCAAGCTGTCAAAAGCGCTCTGTACATCCAGCAGGACAAGGAGGGCCACTTCGCCGTTGCGCTTGGCCTCCTCCAAGGTAGAGACGACGTCCGCGATCGAGTCTGCTGTGCATCGGTGGCGTCGGAAGCCCGTCTGCTGTTCTGGTAGGAAATCCTTTGCCCCCGCAATCCAATTTAGGCGTGCCAGTGCTATGGCTTCCATGAGCTTGCAGGCAGCAGAGGTGAGAGAAACGGGTCTGTAGGACGTAATGGCGGCACAAGGGCGGCGAGGTTTCCGGATCGGCACCACAACAGCGGTCAGCCAGGCTTCAGGTAGGTTGCCGCTCTGCCATATTTCATTAAAAGTCCTCAACAGGTGTCGTCGTGAGGCCATATCCAGGTTGCGCAGCATCTGGTATGTGATGCCGTCGGCACCAGGGGAACTGCGGCGCTTGGTTCTGGCTAGAGCAACGTTCAGTTCGTGTTCGAAAATAGGGTCCTGACACAGAGATGCGATCTGGCTGGCCGTCCAGGCAGGGTGATGACCTTGCGGTGGCTTGGGAGCAGGCGTGGCGATGAGGGCTGAAGGATTGGCTGGTGGGAGTTCTGTGAAGCGATCGGCCAGTCGCTCTGCCAGTTCTTTTTCACTAATGCCTAAGTAGATGGCCACCGCAATGACGGGTTGCCGCACCATTGGTCCAGTGACGAGGGATCGTAGAAGTCGCCATGCTTTTGCGCCACCTCTTGCCTGACTCAGGGAGAGGCAGATGCCTTGCCAGCTTTGCCGCCTGCGACGGTTGGCATGTCGCCGACATACCGCATCCACACGATTGAAGAGTGTACGTTGAGCTGGGTCATGGGATTTTAGGTACCTTCTCTCAGCCCTGCGCCTCGCAGCCCGTAAGTTCAAGTGATGGAGGTCTGGCACAGGGTGGTGCTCTGGCACCCTGGTCTGGATAGTTGCCGCCTGCGCTGCCACTGCTACCAGATTCAGGAAATCCTGATCCTCTGGGACGTCTCGAAGCTGCCTTCGAAAAGCCCGCCAATCGATCGTACTACACAGCCTCCTCCTTGGGATCTTTCCGCCCACAGGTGAGATGACGATCGGCAGGTGGTCTGAACCCCAGGAGTCAGGCTCCACTGCCCAATCGTACCGGTCCCCTTCACTGGCCAAGGTGACGTCAATGGCGGAGCATGACGGTCGTGCTGTTCTGCGGACGAAAGTGAAGGATCCGGTGTTCAAAACTTGTAGGCCCAGTTGATGGATAACGTCCACCAGATCCCTTCCTCGAGAGGAGCAGGTGCTACTCCCCCACATGGTGTGATGAGCATTCATGTCCCCACATATGAGGTAGTCTCTTCCGAATTTAGCCGTGAGCTGTAACAGCATGGAGGCGTCCCACCGCTGTCCAGGTCGCACATACACAGAGGCCACTGTCGTGTCCACACCGCGAAGCCGCACCGTCACGGCACAACACTCAAGAGCCCCTCCAGTGACATCAGCCACGTTTATGTGCACATGTGGTAGTTCTCGTCGCACGTACACTGCACAACGTGGTCGACCCTGGGGATGTGCACTCGCTATGCACGGCGCGTCCTGGCACGTGTCTAGAGTACACGACGTGATACTTTGGTAACCGATGTATCCGGGAAGTCGCAAGTCGGTCGCTGCTACGTACACTTCCTGCAAAGCAAGCACATCATACTCGCTCTGCAGGAGATGTGAGGAGAGGTCTGCATGCCGCCGCCGCAACGAGTGAGCGTTCCATTGAAGCACACACGGGCGGCGGCGGCGGTGGTTCTCTGCAGCATGCGGATGAGTGTCAGCCATGGTGGCTGCTATGAGGGTGCGCGCCACCTGCCTGAAGGCAGATGGAGCGCAGCTGGTTTTCAGGAGGCAGCAGGTCCGCAACTGCTCTTAACAGGAGCCTCAGGTTTGCATTTTCCTGGTCCACACGAGGCTGGGAAGGTACCTTCGCGGGTGGACGAGTCGTGGTAGAGTCTGGGTGCTTGAGACCAGCCGAAGGGCCCCGTTGTTGTACGCCTGTCTGGCCTGGATGGGTCGAGCTGACCGTCATCTTGGATGGTGATCCCACTGCGGCAGCATAGCTCTTGCCCGTGGTCTGCTTCAGCTGAGGACTATCAGTTACACTAGGGCTTGCCCGCAAGACTGCTTGAGCCTCGCGGTGAGGCAGGTAGGTGGGAGCTGATGCCTTGATGGTGGCCAGGCGCCGCTCTCTTTGCCAGAGCTGACAGTCTGCGGAATCAGCTGAATGTGGTCTGCCGCAGTGCAGGCATCTTAATTTGTTGGTGCAGTTGGCGTCTTTCCCATGGTGGCCACCACATCGCAGGCACCGCTCTGGTCCTCGGCAAGTGACGGCGATATGCCCATAGCGTCCGCACCGCCGGCACTGAAGCGGGCGAGGTCGGGATGGCCTCACTTCGAACACCATGCGAAAAAGGCGGACCCGGGTGGGAGGCACGGGAGAGGCGAACCGCAAGACTAGTGATGTCCCTTGTCGCCTGGCTGCAATCACCGGCACATCGGACGACACGGCGGCCAGGAGGGCTTCGTCGGTATAGTCGCCATCGACGCCTTGCACCACGCCACTGCTTTGTGAACGGTCAGCAGGGAGGCGGGCAGTCACGGGTATTCCTGCGAGCTCCGATGTTGCTAGTAGGCGATTCATCCATTCTGGTGTAGATGCGTCTGCTGCCACGATGTTCTTTTTCGTGTTTACTCTCACCTCCTTGACTCCGGGCAGCGCAGAGAGAGCTTGCGCAATGGCAAGACGAGAGGTGCGGTGAAAGGAGGCGCTGGCGTTTGCTGGTCGAAAAAGAATAGTGCCCGAGTCTAGCGACGATGAAGCAGAAGCCGGCATGGTGTGTTCAGTGGCGCGTACCCCTGCAGGAGCGGTCTGAGTCGCAGTGGGCGCATTAGAAGTCCCTGGAGCAACGTGGGCAAGCATAGCCGTCGATTCAGTGGCGGGACGAGGACCAGTGTGGGCAGTGGGTCCTTGAGATGTCGAGGCTCGCTGTCGGCGCTTCTTAGACTTGGAGAGGACGGTCTGAAACTCAGACTGACTGATTTCGTCAGTTGCGTGTGTGACGGCGTCTTCGTGGGCAACCGCATCATTTGACGTTGGGGTAAGACACGCAACTGTGGCACGTTCAGGCGCTACTGCGTGCATCTTCCGCGAGCCACCCTCATCGTCGCTGCCCGACTCGCTAGGACGCGAGCGCTTACGCGTTGACGTAGTATCCATGTCTGCAATATCAGGTTCCTCGTCTAACGGCAGTGGTACGTTCTGCGGAACGGTGACGTTCACGCACAGAATTGACCCGGCATCTTCGAGTTGGGCTGTATGATGCGCCGCTACAGCGGTCGAAGATGCTGTGGTGCTAGTGGTAGGGCTGGAGGCCGCCGAGGACGTCAGGCCCCTTGCAGTTGTCTCGACGTCGGCAGCAAGCACCGGTAGGCGAAGTGATGTCGGTTTCTCGCTGACGACTCTGCACAGTTTCTGTGCCTGTTCATGATGCAACCGCACCGCTTTGGCACTGGAGATGAGGTTCCACAGCACGCGGGTGCACGCGACGCTCGCTGAGCGTCTGTGTGACGATGTGGGAACCAGGGAACGCGACGGGCGTTCCAATGGCGTAGCCGAGAATGGAGGGGACTGCTCTGCCATGGTAGTCGGGATGACAGCTGCCCCAGCGACGCGCAGGAGCAGAGGACGCTGTCACAGGGCTCAGGTCACCGAAAGCGGTGGCAGGGATCCAAGGGCATAATCTGTAAAGATTACTCTCCTTGACAAGACTCGAACGGGTATGAGAGTCCAGGAACGCGAGGAGCACTGCGCGGAACGCGGTCGCGTCTCTCGCGGGCTGACGCGGTAGCGTCTCTCGCAGAATCGGGAGCACCGGGCAACACGTCTGCTCTCTGTGAACGCTCGAGAGAGACTCTAAAGCGGAACAATACAGCATAAAAATGACGAAGTCTGATTAAAGTGGCGAGGGAGAAAGAAGCTAAGGGGGCGAGGGTGACGCTGGGAGAATAAGGAAGCGGGAGGTGGCTGTAAACGAGTGCACAAACGAGGAATATAGGGCCGGACAGGAAGTAAGTGGCAGCGTATTACGAGTCGTTTTCAGCGGTCAATGGTGTTTTTTCCCTCCCGGCCGGATTTCGGCTTTCCAGGGAGCTCGGCTTTTTCCTTTTCTAAACAAGCCGCTAGGCGACGTACTGTCCCCGAGTGCGGCATAGCGACGCTGGCTGTCACGGTATAGTCTATACGTTTATATATAGCGCTTTTTCATCGGCACGCGAGGTTAGACGAGACGCGAAAGGGGTTCTTGGATTTCCGTAAACAAAAAGGAGGGGGATAATAAAGAAAAGATCATGGTTAGATTCCTCCATTATAGTGATCGATAAAATGTGTCCTTACAGAAGTAGTTTACTGTTTACTGTACATCGATACAAGAGAGCTTGCGCAATGTCTATTGGTGTTTGACTGCTATAGCACCGCTTGACGTGTAGGAATCCACGTCGACGCTTAGTCATACATCTCCATCCCGACGACTAGCGTCCATGATTAATGGTCACACAAACCCCCGTGATAGCAGATGCTTACGGTAGGTTTAGTAGTTAACTGGGAAAGCGGAACCAGAGAAAGCGATGTGACAGCTAGATCAGCGTGCCTGATTGGACGCCGATTTTGGGACATACTTGGGCTAAAGTCACCTACACGCGGCATGTTGGAGTTATTGGACACCACTGCCCGATCGGAGGAAAACGCAACACCCATCGTGTAGTCACCTTGACCGCCCACGATTATCTGCCGGATGCTGGTCCCCTTTCCACCAAGAGGAATAGAAGAAGCTGGTTAAGGCTCAAGACCTCACCTCTCAGACCATGGCCGTCCAGACGGCCCACGCGAAGGCGATCAGGTTCAACCTGACCATCTCCGAGTGGACCTAACCAGGTTATGTTAACTCGCGTCTCTTGTGAACCCCGATAAGGTTGTTTCGCTCTCGCACTCTCTTCTGATCGTGTGTAATTTTTTTTCGATGTCACTTCCGTGACGGAAATACGTCACCAAAACCTCGGTGGACCCCGGCATAAAACACTTTCACGTTGAAAAGGTCACTTGGCGATCTCGACGTGTGCACAGGAAAAACAACGGCAATGTGCGACAACACACACACATACACACAAACAACAAATGATGGAGTTGTCGAAGCCACCCACTGTCGTGCCCGGATCTGTCTTTGCGATGTCGACAGCAGCAGTTTCCATGAGACAGCGCTGCCTCGATTCGGACAAGTCTCTGGGGAAGTATTAATCAGGTTACATCAAAGGTTCCGCAACAACAAAAGAATAAGAATGCAGGAATAGAAAGCTCGGATCTAAACGCAGCGTCGCCTTTCCTACTTTTTGAGGGATTTGTCAAGCGTTTCGAGTTTGCAGAAAGATTCTCAAACCGAGCTGGCTCGGCAGATTAGAGGACAGAATAATAGCATTTGCCTAGAGAAAATACGATTTTAATCAAATGTAAACTTCTGGCGGCTCTTTGTGTTACGTTTTACCGGAAATTAAGTCGGAGCCAAGTTGGAAGTCGAGTCAGACATGCCAGGCGACTTTTTGGAACAAGAATGTGCTTTTCGGAGCTGCTTCATCCCTCCGTGATTGAGTCCTTCCAACGTAAAAGCCATCTTGGCGACATTCCCAAAAGAATTTTTTTTAATTGTGCTTATTTGCTAAATTTGAAACACTGCGCTGCTAGATAATTTTGGAAAAAAAGAAATGTGTGGTGAAATGACCGTCTTCTGGATTTCGTGATGTCTGGGCGTTGTTCGTCAGAACTTTAATGGAAGAATCATTTTTCGTGTGAATGCCAAATTTGGTCAACGTAGTCTTCAAAGGCGTTTGTGCACGGTATAAGAAGTCCATAAAATAGTCCGGGAGTATTTTACCTCCATACTCCTCCACGACGTTTGGCAAAATGTTCTCTATGCATTTATTTATTCCTTTGTAAATTGTGTAATTCATGAATATTTGAGCAATCAATACTCAATGAATTGAAGGCATATTTTGCATTTATAATATCGCTAATAACCAGGATTCTTAAATCGTATTACAATATATCCAAATTTGAGAAAACTTCCTTCTTCATTGAGACGGAACTTACACCACGCGGTGAACAAATCAAAACTCAGCGTTGCAGCACAACAGAAAGGAAATCAACAATGCCTATATTGTAATATTTGTCTTTATATTTTTGTGTTATGCAAGACAAGAACATCTGAATATAATTTAAGTTCTCTATTAACGACAATGGAGAACATCAATAAGAAGCCTACGTTATAAACTAAAGGAAAAAAACGAAAGCCACCCGTCCGTTCCGTCCGTCCGTCCGTCCGTCCGTCCGTCTGTCTGTCTGTCTGT
This sequence comes from Rhipicephalus microplus, assembly GCF_013339725.1. Taxonomy (NCBI): domain Eukaryota; kingdom Metazoa; phylum Arthropoda; class Arachnida; order Ixodida; family Ixodidae; genus Rhipicephalus; species Rhipicephalus microplus. The sequence goes on from NC_051174.1 coordinate 99,798,588, forward strand.
CTGTCTGTCTGTCTGTCTGTCTGTCTGTCTGTCTGTCTGTCTGTCTGTCTGTCTGTCTGTCTGTCTGTCTGTCTGTATGTATGTCTGTCTGTCTGTCTGTCTGTCTGTCTGTCTCGCACTTTCGAATTCCCAACCATGTAGAATGGAGGCACTACTAGTTAATATTACTGTCAGAAAACATCCGTGTATTAGAGAATCCATTATACAATCAGCGAAACAGACGGTCAATAAATGAATATCGCCATTTGTTTTCACCATGGCATTTCTCACAGTTTCAGTGCAACCATGTAAAGCCGGAGTGCAAGAATTTGTAGGCGCGAGTACCGCAAGCACAAAAGTCCGATCCCTCCACACAATTCGGGAGCCGCTACTTGTTTTCCATTTACATTTCCTCGTTCCTTTAGACTAGGTCAGGCACACGCAATTTCCTTGTTCAAAGAACCACTGGCCTCCTCGGAGGCATATATCACTTGGCCGACCAATCCGATTCAACCGAATGAAGCCTGCTAACAAAGAGAGTTTTGAATAAATTTGTGACGTGTGTTTTTCTTCGTCGAGTTCCTCTGTCGAAAGCTCCTTGTGTAATACCTTATTCAGTGGAGAGAATGATTGAACTAGGCCCTGAAATCCGCGTAAAGTTTACACGTCCGTATGCAGCGCTTTCAGGAATTCGGTGATCAGCAAGCATTAAAATGTGCAAGAACACGTAAAAAAAAGATTATTTAGCGTTCCCGACAGCGGAAAGCTTGTGAATGACAGGGGCCATGATAAAAACGTAAACACACACACACACACAATATATATATATATATACTCCTGTAGGTGTACGCGGCAGGTGTCTAGGACAAAAAGGCGGAAGTATATTGTTCGAGCGATTCGCAATGATTAAACGCGTCGACTGCCGCCATTCCAATTTTTCTGCTTCATGACCACACAGGGATACTTCCTTCCAGCTTTTTCGACAAACGCTTCCTGCCGAACACTTCCATGCTTTTAAGCTGTGCGTTGTATGAGTGAATAATCAATTGAGCAAACGCCTTCGATTCTCCGTACGTGAAGAGAGATTACTTTCCGATAGTGTAGATTTTTTTTTCATTTCAGGAAGGTTGAGAAATTCAATGGTTCTGCCACGATTCCAGTGTTCACATAATCAAGGAAGAAATGTCATTTCAGTTTGTTGAATTACGATCAAGGGGGAGAAATAAGCGACTCAGGGGCAGGCTTTGCCAATTACAAAACACTAAAATTACAGAGGCTGAGAATGTATAAAGAAACAACTAAAATTCCTTCGAAGGAAAATTCGAGAGGAAAAAAGACTGGTGGGCACAAGATATTACGTAAATTTGCAGGAGTATATACTGATTATATAGTTAAGAGATTAGCCCTGATCTTTAGACATAGTGCGCGTTTAGTATTTTTAAAGCGGTAATGTGGCCTAGTGTCAGTAATGCAGCCTAGGTTATTACATGGGTTCTAATTATTAGGTAAGCATCTACCTGCCTACTATTTATAAAGTCGAATTAACGTGGTAATTCGCCCCTATACTGAGAGAGTGAGCTGGGTTGTAGCGCGGATTATAAATTACTAGGCTAGCATCCATTTACGCAGTACTTAAAGCGTAAATGTATTTTTGTAGTATTAATTTACTGCAGTATTAGCGTAGTAATTTGGCATAGTACTTAGTACCTGGCTTGGATTACCAAACACTAGTCCCGTATCCGCCAACGCACTCTTTTGAAGTAATACTAATGCGGTAATTCGGCCTAGCATTGATAAATTGACCTGGAATTTCATCTGGTTTTCAATTACGCGGATAGCAACCCCCTGCGTAGTATTTGTAAAGTAGCTGTAATTTGTTAATTTGGCCCACTATTTGAAATTTCGCGCGGTACACCCAAAGGACATATCTGTGAGGCGACCACCCACGTGTATACTATACACGAAGCGGTAATAGCCTGGTAATGATAAAACATTTAATTGTTGGAGTTTAACGTCCCGAAATCACGACATGTTTATAAGGGAAGCAGCCTCCGGCAAATTCCGACCACCTGAGGTTTTTTAATGTGCACCTAAATCTAAGTAGACGGCCCCGAAGCATGTTCGCCTCCATCGAAAATTCGGCCACCGCCACCGGGGCGCGATCCAGCGAGATTCAGATCAGTATTAAAGCGCCAGTACAGTTCGATCATCCCAGCCGGTAGTCTTGCAATGCAAGCGTAGTATTTATAACGAGATAATAGGGAGTTTTATCACACGTAGTAACTGAGGAATAATAAGCTCAAGGTTCTTGCGCGCCAAAACCACAACTCTAGTAAAAAAGAAACTACGAACAGTGAAAAGTCAATACCGCATATTACTTTTACCCAGAGCTGCCTTTACACGTACGACCACGTTGAAACTTAGCCTTCACAGTTTTTACCGTTTATTCTGTTACTTTTCTTTTTTTGACTTTTCACAGAAGGGAATCATAGGCGCCAACTTCAGAAGCCGATCTACTAGCCACTCTCTTTCGATAAACAGGATGGCTTTCAAACAAAAAAGTAAAACAAAAAATGTTTGAGAAGCAAAGCAAAAAACAACAGCAACAAAATGCTACCCTCATTCGGACCTTCAAACGACTCGTGAAGTGGACACAGGCGTCATTTCTTTTCGCTCTAACGTCCCCTGCCAGACAGGTAAGCACACAAGAGCATTCAGTCATTGCCTTTTTCGCCTCTTTCATTCTCGTCCTTGTCTCCCGGCTAGACCACATGCTCTTTTTCAGTGGTTCGCCCCATTTCCCTCTTTTCATCGCCTTCTCTTTATTTCTGCGTCTCGGCAAGACCCCGGTGCCTCCTTCGGCTTTCAGCTAAGGCTCATCAAAGAGCTCTAGAGGCTTCACTTTTCAACCTACCTTCTAGACGTACAGACTTACAAACACAGGAGTACACATAACTGCACAGGTACAGACACCGGACTTTCGAAGCGTCGAGATAAAAGCTACAACGCAGGGTTTCTATTTTCTCGTACACTTATTTTTGTGTGTGTTTTTTATTGGTCTTTCTCGAATCTTTCGCCCACTTGTTACTCGAAGGCGACTCGGGGGGATAAAAGTTCCTTGAGGATGGTGCTAATACAAACGCTAGTGGGCCCTCCTCGAGGAAGGTGCCTTAAAAGCCACGCGAGATGGGCAAGCCAGAAGATGGACGCAACAGCAAGAAGCGCATGAAGAGGGGACAAGGCTAGGTGCTAGCAGAAGCAGCGTCGCGAAAATCAAATAAGGTTCCCACCACTAGACGGCGAAGAACGGCGACAGTAGCGCCTCCAAGCGGTAAAGAGAGACTTCCTATAGCAGCTACCGAAGCAAATAGGGGATACCGTAAGACGGTCACATAAAGTCAAAAAGAAATTCACAAGGTGGCAAACGCGAACGAAAAAAGGAAGAGCCTGATAAGAGTGAAACCGAACGGCCGTAGGAAGAAGCAGGAGAAATCGTAGCAGACGACGGGAATGCAGACGACTCTTCGGTGTGTGCTGCGCACTACTCAAGCAGAAGGCATTCGGGCGAGCGACACTTCGCCGCCAAGCGGCCGCGAGAAGCACTCACACACAGACGCACGCGGCGCCATTCCGCGACAACAGCAGCGAAAGTTCATTAGGATACCCGGCTATTCCCCGCTTTGCTCCTTCCCCATAAACCCTGTCGTTGCCTTTTAGGAATAGCATTCTGCACCTCGACTCACCCGCTGCGCCCTCTTGCGCCCTTTCGTACACACCGTAGGGCCCACACATTTACTTATTCTTCACCTCAAGACAGTATCCTTCACAGACACTCGTTCAGCAAGTAACTGGCTGCAAGGGTTAAAAAAAATGGGAAAAGAAACGTAGCCACGTGCGCTCGCATTGGCTTTCTCTCTCGACTACTCTTTTTGCCATTAGCCAGACTCTGCGCGTCTTTCTTCGCTGCATTGCACTACCGCACCAGGGGGCGGCCGACGCACCGTGGCATGCATCGTTAGGGGCCATTCAAGGGAATGGGTGTTGGCTGGTTTGTTGGTTGGCTGGATTGCTGGCTCGCTCGCTGGCTTGGGAAGCAATGTCGTGGAGACAGTGTGGGAGCTTCTTTTACGTTTGTTTTTCGGCCATCGGGTCGGAGAGATAATCACAGCACTGCCATCGGCCACGTCTTCTTACAACGCCTGTGCGTTGTATTTTGTGGTACATAAGGCATTGACGGGATGCTCGGGAAATTGTGGTAGCTCAGTATTGGATCGGTAGGCGGTCGTGAGTGTACTTAAAGCGGTGAGTGTTCATGAAACTGTGCGAAATTTTTATTGCGTGTTGCGTGCATCGGATAGTGCCAGTGAGAAGTGGCATTCTAAAATAAAGCCTGTATTTTCACAGCAAAGTTGTCTTGCCTGTGCCGTCGTCGTCGTAGTGGTAGTAGTAATACTAGTTGCTGTAGTAGTAGTTGCAATAGTGGAAGGGGTTGCTGTAGTAGTAGTAATATTAATGTAGTAGTAGTAGTAGTTGTTGTTGCTGTTGTTATTGTTGTAGGAGTAGCAGTAGGTGTTGCGCAGGTGGCCTCACCACGAGGGGGAGGGAATAAATAAAATAAAAAGGTATCATAATAATGATGTATTCACTGTTTGTCATATCGAGGGCAATCAACCTCTACAACTTTCTTCGAACATCCTGATCTCCTGTGAAACTCTCGCACATTTCACAACGCTGCACAAAAGCACTGAGGCAAAGCCAACGTGCTGGTAAATTCTTTGAATTAAAACCCACGGAAACACGTCCAGACTTGGTCAGGCTCGTACGTTCGGTTTCATCTTAGTGATGTCTTTTAGCTCAAATAGAAAACCCACCTTTAGAATTTTCAAAAAAGGCAAAAAAATGCTGCGTCATTTGTCTTTGCGTCATTGAAAGAAAAAAATTTTAGGTTAAAAGCAATGCTCCACCAGTTAGCGTTCAGTCATCGCGAGAAAGCCAGCTTTGTGTTGTAAGATGAATGCTGCGAAGTTTATTTTAAAATTTAGAACAAATGCTGCGCTGTTGGTTTTTTGAATTGAAGAAAGCACGATAAACACACACACACAACACAGTGAAACGAACGTGACTGCATGGCACCCTTAGTTGCTGTGTTAGACATGGAGTTAGACAACAGTTAGACAAGGAGAGCAGAAAGGTGGGTCTCAAAATTAATCTGCAGAAAACGAAAGTAATGTAAAACAATTTCGGAAGAGAGCAGCGATTCAAGATAGGCAATAGTCCACTTCAACTTGTAAAAGACTATGTCTACTTAGAGCAGGTAATAACCACGGAGCCGAACCACGACATTGAAGTAACTAGAAGAATAATAATGGGGTGGAGCCCATTTGCCAAGCACTCTCAAATCATGACAGGTAGATAGCCACTATCCCTCAAGAGGAAAATATATAACAGCTGTATCTTGCCGGTACCTAAAGAAACTTGGAGACTTACAAAGAGAGTTCAGCTTAAATTGAGGACGACGAAGCGAGCAATGGAAAGAAAAACGGTAGGTGTAACCTTAAGAGACAAGAAGAGAGCAGAGTGGATTGGGGAACAAACTGGTGTCAAGGATATCATACTTGAAATCAAGAAGAGGAAAGGGACATAGGCCGGGCATGTAGTGCGTAGACAGGATAACCGCTGGTCATTAAGGGTAACTAACTGGATTTCCTGAGAAGGCAAGCGGGTTAGGGGGAGACAGAAGGTTAGGTGGGCAGATGAGATTAAGAAGTTTGCGGGTATAAATTGGCAGCAGCAAGCACAGGACCGAGTTAACTGGCGGAACGTAGGAGAGGCCTTTGTCCTGCAGTGGACGTAGTCAGGCTGATAATGATGATGATGATGGTGATGATGATGATGACAACTTTGTTTAAATGCGAAGCAGCTCATGGTCGCGGTTTGTCCCCTGTCTGTCGTCGTATCCACAATAGTATTTGGAGCGTCCACTAGATGGCTCTGCAGCATAGCGCTCGCTCCACTCCGGCATGCGCTCTGATACGAGTGGAGACCACTAGAGGCGCTGCGCTGCTCCGTATAAGAAAAGCGATTACTTCTTTCGTTCTCACACACACAACGCATTAGTATGAATGAAAAGATGTGCATGAGTGCGGCGGAGGCGAGGGCTCGCAAAGCAGCTGTGTGCACAACTATGAATGTCTACGGTGAATAGTATTGTGCAACCTCTTCACAGAACTTTAAGTCGATCCATTGCTGCTTCGCACGCTACTCAAGGTTTACTTGAAGAGGAGATGCATGCGACTTTTTTCACGCTTTTATTTCACTATAAACCTCACCCAACACGTCCTCCTGTCACTGATAGTACCGTTCGTCTTCCAGTAAATGCCAAAAAGCTGACGTTGAAGAACAAGAATGTTTCGCCATCTGTCTTTCAGTTGTGTCAAGATAGCTCGCTTTGAAAGCTGAAATTGCTGAATTGATTAACCTAATTTTAAGTCAGTACAGGCAGTACAGGAGAACCAACACCACATGTTAAGAGCGATTCTGAAAATCTTACTTCAAAAACTGAGAATAGTATCGAACTGTTCGTCTCCCAGTGATTCTCAGAAAGCTAACCTCCATGAATTAGAACACTGCTGTGCCGCCTGCCTGTCAACTGGGGCGAAAAAGCTTAGTTTACTTTAAATGATCAAATGATACTGCATCACCTGTCCTTCATTCATTGTAGAAAGCTAACTCCAATCTCGAACAGGTGCTGCGAATCTTACTTTAGACGTTCAAAAAACAATTGAATCTTTGTTCGTGTCCAACTACTGCCAGAAAGGACGGCATGAAAGTGTAAGAGCAATGCTGCACGACCAATCTTTAAGGCAGTGGAAAAAAGCCAGCTTTTAAATATCAAATAAAAATTTGGTAGATCCCACGTACCTTGGAAATCGATGTTATACGGAGCATGCGGATGATAGGTAACTGTCTTGTAATGTTTTATTGAGCGAAACGAAGCAGTGTGTCGCTTAATATATGTACAATTGCAGGCACATACATGCGTTAAACAGCCACGTATGTTTTTATAACAAGTTATTATAGCCAGTCTTTGTAGCCAGTTTTTATAACCAATTTTAATAACCAGAGGCATAACGATGCAAACAGCAACATGAATAATTGCAACACAAGAACCGGTAAGCTGATATAGAGTGCCGGTGCTCCCCACGATTGTAGCCTTGGACACTGCAACATAAATCTACTACAGCGAATGGCGCCTGACACCAATTGGCGTTAATTCGTCGTGAAGGCTTTATTATAGGAATATATACGTAATATTTCTAAACTTTAATAGCCAGCACTTAAGCCACGAAGGACATTCCACGAACATTAGGGTCTCATTGGAAACAAGTCAGTCTTTATTAACGACCTCGTATTTGAATTACGAATATCTGTTCATGCTGTTTGTCGGCAGATATAAACTGCCAAACACTTGTGGCACATACCCACAAATGTGCCACATACCCACCCGCGGTTATGCATCGCATTTCTAGCGGAAAGGGTTTGATGACGAACTTGACGGGTTGTGCCATTATTCATGCCATGATCAGCGAGTAATGTTCGTCAAACCATGTTAACCTCCCATAGATATTTTCGTTTACCACGAGCTAAGGTGTTGATCACGAGAGCATTCATACGTAGGCGTATAGATAGATAGATAGATAGATAGATAGATAGATAGATAGATAGATAGATAGATATAGATAGATAGATAGATAGATAGATAGATAGATAGATAGATAGAAGATAGATAGATAGATAGATAGATAGATAGATAGATAGATAGATAGATAGATAGATAGATAGATAGATAGATAGATAGATAGATAGATAGATAGATAGATAGATAGATAGATAGATAGATAGATAGATAGATAGTAGATAGATAGATAGATAGATAGATAGATAGATAGATAGATAGATAGATAGATAGATAGATAGATAGATAGATAGATAGATAGATAGATAGATAGATAGATAGATAGATAGATGATAGATAGATAGATAGATAGATAGATAGATAGATAGATAGAAGATAGATAGATAGACAGACAGACAGACAGACAGGACAGACAGACAGACAGACAAGACAGACGACAGACAGGACAGACAGACAGACGCAGACAGATAGATCAGATAGATAGATAGATAGCTAGATAGATAGATAGATTAGATAGATAGATAGATAGATAGATAGATAGATAGATAGATAGACAGACAGACAGACAGACAGACAGACAGACAGACAGACAGACAGACAGACAGACAGACAGACAGACAGGACAGACAGACAGACAGGACAGACAGACAGACAGACAGGACCGATAGATAGATAGATAGATAGATAGATAGATAGATAGATAGATAGATAGATAGATAGATAGATAGATAGATAAGATAGATAGATAGATAGATCGATAGATAGATAGAGATAGATAGATAGATGCTCTAAGAAATGCTTCGTTATTAAAAGAGGTGCTGCGCCGTTAGCTTTTGGTTATTGCGGTAAAGCTAGCCTTAACGCTAAGAGCCATGCTGAAGCTAACTTTAGAAATTGAGAACAATGCAGCTCTGTTTGTCTTCAAGTCATTTCAAAAAGACGAACATAAAAAAGGTAATAACAATGCTACACAACCTGTTTTCCATTCATCACGGGGAAGCTAAGTTTAAAAGGTAAGACAGGGTTCAGTTCTGAACATTGTTGGGTGTGCAGTTAAGGATGGGGGGGGGGGGGGGGGGGGGTATTAAATTTTGACCTTTGCAGTAAAAGGGTGTATCTGAGCGCCTTAACGTGGCTGTCGCAAACGCCTTTGCGACAGCCTAACACGGCTGTTATTAGTTGATATCCTGTCTCGGGGGTTCTTTAGGAAGTCTTTGTGGCGTCCTCCACCTTCTCTCTGTAAACCTGCATTATGTATAAAGCGTAACGACGCCTATACCGTTAGGTGATACAAAAAACGATCGGCGACACCCAATAAACGTCATCATGAAGTCATAACTAAGACTGGAGGAAGGTTCATCTATCTATAGAAGGCATAAGAAAGCCTCAGTAAAGACATTCTTGGGGAGGCAGGCAACTCTTTTGTGTCCCTGCGCCCTCTCTGGCGCAAAAAGTCGTTTCGCGAACTTCTTGAAAAACAGTCATCCATTACATCCCTTCGACGCTGCTTTCGCACACTTCTTAGAGGCGGCTTCTTCATTTTCTCAAATTTTTCTGGAAGACAACGACGACTCTTGCACAACAAAAAGTCGTCACCTTTAAGTCTGCAAAAGACGGGCGCTTACGGCGCAGCATCATCGACTGCATCCACCCAGGTCTCATCTGTTGCTCTTACTTTTTTTTTCCTCGACTCTCCTGTGAAAAATAAGGGTCGACGCTTTTGCAGTGAAAAACACATCGTTGAGAACCTGGTGATTGCCTTGAAGTGTTTATTTTGTTCTAGTCTTAAGCTTATTTCGTTCGTACAAATGTATCATTCTAGCGCAATGTCAAACTGCGCAATGTCAAATGAAAGCCTAAAATTGTAAATAAGCGCACGATCACTTATTACGCCAGAAGCAAAGAAATATTTTGTGGTTGAAGTGTGTTCGGTGGAGAAATCTCTTGCGTTCCCGGTCTTCCTCGTGTTTTTAATGCACTTCAAGGGACAAAGAGTGTAAGCAGAATGATATTGGCTTAGTCGGTTCGCGAAGCACGGTGAGACTAAATAGCAATAGGGAAAACGAGTCAGCAGTTCAAGTTTGTGTTATGGATTCGGGTGAGTGTGAAGGAGTGAGTAAGTCAGTGAGTCAGTGAGTCTATGAATGTGTGAGTGAGAGATATGTAAAAGAAAGCGTGAATGAATTAGTGACTGAATAAGTGTATGAATAAATGTGTCAGTCAGTCATGGAGCGAGTGACAAAGTGAATGAGTCTATGAACGCGCGTGTGAGGAAAACATTAACAGAATTGTTGAGTCAATTAGTGACTGAACGAGCGAGTGAGTGAAAGAGTGAATGAGTATGGGTGAGTGAGAGAGATACTGAAAGACTGAATGAGTGAATTAGTGAGTGAATGAGTGTATGAATGGGTGACAGAGTGAGCGTGTGAATGATAAATGAGTCACTAGGCGAAGCAGAAAGCAATTGAAAGAACGAATGAGGTAATTGATTAAGTAATCACAGGATGCTAGGGCGAGTGAGTGAGCAGGTGACTTTCTTAATGAATCGCTGCTCTGCACATGAGTAATGACACGTGCCAGTGCTACTAATGATAAGAATGGTTGCTAAGTGACTGATGTAAGTTAATAATGATTAATGAGTGAGCAAGTGAATAAACAAGTCACCAAGTAAACGAATGAGGGAGCTAATGAATGAATTACCTAGTAGGTGAAAAAGTGAGGGAGCAAGTGAGTGAGTCAGTCAGTGAGTCAGTGAGTAAATCAATAAGTAATATTCATCGTTTCGATAAAGATTTCAACAGCTGGTATGAGCTGATATGTCGAAACCAGTATCCGCAGCTAGGACGGCATCATACATTATTGCAGTGGTAACGAATGCATCCCAAGCTTCCATGCCAGCGAAATGCTCACACTACAGCTCCAAGGCCATCGAGTACTGAAACGTAGACGCCCTTTCGCAGTCCTAATTATGGTAACACTATTGTCAAGAAAAATTAATTAAGCATGGAATATTGAGATGCTGATAACACTCACCTCCACTTCAAAGCAGTCACCGCGTTAAGGCAGCGTGCTGCTCTGCAAAGAAAAAAAATGCATTGTTTCAGTTAACAAGACCCAAACTATTCTGGGGATAACGTGGAATGCACTTTGTTGGATAACTAACACAACAGCGCTACAAAATGAGGCGATACACTAGCTACATTTACTCTATTCTGCATTCGTGTAACAGTAGCCTAAGCGTGCGTACCACACTGTCTCAAGATTTCAAGATGATAAACAAAATGAAAGACACACTGCATATACCCGTATGAAGGTAAAACGCATTCGCAAAGAGATACTGAAGTATGTTGTAGCACCCCCCTTCACAAGTGGACAAAGCAACCTTCGTAGATTGTTTATACCACTTTTTCATTGGAATATATATATATATATATATATATATATATATATATATATATATATATATATATATATATATATATGTGTGTGTGTGTGTGTGTGTGTGTGTGTGTGTGTATAAATATATATATATAACAAAATGCTTAGATAAGCATCAATAAGGAGCACGCTAAAATTGAACAGAATAATAAATCTTATTGAGCGAGTATATTTTTCAATTTAGTGCCAAGAGTGCTTCAAATTTAAATTCTGCTAGAATAGGCAAATCCTATACCATGATTCGTAACCACTTTTGGTGGCAGGAACTTATTTGACACGGCAAGCATTGTTCAATTAAAAACGTATATACCTTTAAAATTAGTATAAAGCTAGTAATATTGTTATGTATATACCGCAGTTCGTCACGTATAATCAGCGTCAAATAGAGAAGAACTTCGGGGTTAAATTTGGTGTTTGATTTGGAAGCAAGTTTAAGTATGCAAGGTGGCTTCACGACGGTGCTTCAGTGCATTGTAAGTAAAGTAGTTTTAACGCAACGCAGAGATGGTGGTGGAAGTAATGACTAATGTTAACAGCAGATGAGTAGGAGGAGTGATACAGGTGACTGAAATCAATTGAAAATGCGGTTCTTTGCAATTCGCACATACTTAGTTGAGTCAATTCTATAAAGGTGCAAAATGATTTATCGACTTCTAAACGTGCAAGTAATAACCAGGCTTTTTTTTTTTTATCCGGGCCAATAGCTCTTCAAAGTGTGAGTTATACGCTAGCCAAATGCGGCATAACCATTCACATCAAAGGTTTAGGGCAGCGACGTTTATTTAGGCGTGCATTTCAAACCTACAACTTCATGAATCAACCCTCGTCTAAGAATAATTTGAACTGCACTGAAAATTATAGTTTGTTGACTATAAAATATTGGCTCGTCAATCTACGACTGCTGTCATGCCCTTTGGGAAACCATTACACTGATGAACTGTAGATCACGCTGGTACGAGTGCACCTAATGAGATATGATATCTCGGCTGCACTTTGCGCCTCTAAGCACGCGTATACGAATCTTCCACTTTTCCTAAACCAAATACTCACTGACTGTCTTCATACACGTCCGACTACTACCTCTTCACTATTTTCGGACATTTGTGCACATGCGCGCTAAATTAGCACCGCGTCGCCAACCTCACAACGTTGCAGCACCGACCAAGCCGTCGTCGCAGACGTGGCAACGCATTCAACTCCAATCAAGCCTGCCGACCAACTTCGACTCCATCGGTGCATACCCCTGTCCCGCCAACATTAGTAACCAGTAGGAATCAACACGTTCTCCCGTATACCACAGCCTAGACGGCACCGGTCAATTTTCCTGCCTCTCACACACCATGCCTGCGCGCGTAGGCCGCCACGCAATTACCGGCCGGCCGAGAAGAAAACTACAACAACAACAAAAAAACAAGATCAAACAATCGGAGCGTATGACCATTGCTATAGACCGACCCCGTTAATTCATGACGCGCGCGCGGTATTCTCTTTCCTCTTCCCTAACACTCCCCATTCCCCTTCCCACGCTTCCCAAACTTGATCCAGCACAAGCCCCGGCACAAACACGCGAGCACATACACTGTTGCTTCTAAGCCCTACTCCTTCCCTTCCCGACCCAACGCGCACTGGCGCCAGCGATTCCCCTCCGCCTCTCTCAACCCCCTCAGCGTCCGGTTCTGGCGTTCATTCGCTCGCCGGTGAACCCGGCACCAAGGGTCGCCGCAGTGGCGTCGCCGACCCGACGGGGACCGCCGAAGGCACATAGATAGATAGGGAGAGTGGTCGACGCCGTCGCTAAGCAACCCTCGACCTCCGCCGCCCCACCCACCCCTTCCACGTCTCACTCGGCCGACGCTGCCGCGCCGTAGCCACTATGCGGGTCACGCTCCAGACCCTCCACTACGACACAAACACACACCAGTGGTTGCTCGCACACGCAGCAGCCACCAGTCAGCTACCGGCAGCGACGGCAGATAGATAGGCAAATAGATAGACGCACGCACGTAGATGCGCGGAGACGCTGCAATCCCACGCTGTAGTTCCCCCCTCGCGAGGGTATAGCCTGTCTGTGGGGCCTGCTCCGACTGCCATCGCAGTTTGCTCCCTACGCTCCCTCCCTGAATATGAGCTCTCTCCTGCGCAACATCCCTCTTTCCCAATTCTCTTCCCTTCGACACTGTTCTCCATCTCCCCTTTGCTACTCTCTACCGTCATCCCGTATTTTTCCTCCCTAGAGAGACTTTTTTTCTAGGCGCCTCGCGAAGCCTTCTTCCCCCCCCGCAAGCTCTCTTTTTTTGCCATCCTGTTGCTCCCTAATGCGGGAGTTGGCCAGCTCCTGCGTAGTTGCGCGCAGTGCGGAGCCAACCAATTTGTCTTTGACAGCGTAGCTGTTCTTGATCGATGCCAGGAGGCCGTCGTAGATTGCAGTGGGGTTTACCCGCAGACATAGGGTAAGTCCCACTACGGATATGTGGACACTGCTGCTATTAGTCCCACTAATCCTCAACTCACCAGTGTGCCCACTACCGCTCTCGCCCATCCTGCCTCTTCATGCCGTGTCAATCCCACTTCAGTGAACCCCCACTGCACGCCCCCAGTTTCGCCGTTTTATCAGTGTCCGCCAAGCGGAGCTGGCTGATGTTGATGATGATGATGATGATGATGATGATGATGATGATGAACCATCAGCTTTGCTGGCACTCGCCCACAAAGGGGGATCGCCGAAGAACCGGGCGGCAGGATCATCAAGTATGCTACGTCAGGCATTCAGGTAGTCTCGTAGCCGTAAATAATAACAATAGACTAACAAGGTATTCTTTTTGTTGCCCTTATGTACTCGCACACAGCAGAGAAAACCTCCCTGTGGCTATAACCTAATGTAATCCCTCCGAAGGATAAAATTACTTCCACGTTTATTTTTAAACCTAGCTTCTCCATTGGTTCGACCAGGTATCTTTTCCTTTGATAAGAATATCGTTGACAGGATAAAAAGAAATGATCTATTGATTCTGATTCCTTGCAAAAGAGACACAACGGAGATGCTGTTAGGCCCAGCTTTATGTAGGTAGTAATTCATATGCGGAATTCTGCATTGTAATCTGGTGATTGCAATTTCTAACTGACGAGATACACACCACTGTTCCAGCAAAACCTTAGATGTACGAAGTCTCTGACTTTATCCAATGATAATTTTTTTTCTATTTTTTGGCTGATGTTGAGATGCGAAGCATTATGCCGGAGTTCAGTCCGGTGGCGCGTGGCGTGACCTGCTTTACTGCGCATGCGCAAGAGCTGACCCAAGCACTGCCGGAACGCGCTCACGCGCTAGCGTGTTCCGGCCTGCGTAAAGGGCTGGGTAAGACGCTCCGGCCTCTCTCTCTCACACTCTCTCAGAGCATCAACGTGATGGCGTCGGGAAACGCGAACAACCCACCTGCTCTCGCGTGGCATGGTGACCAACTCGCGTGGCATGGCGACCAACTCGCGTGGCGTTCCCCAACAAGAGTTCAGGACGAGTAATAGCAACAAAAACTACAGTGATTATACGGTGTGCTCCATTTGTGAGGACGCGTAGGTATAACCGTGACGAACAAAACGTGAAGTCGACCCATGCGCTGATTCGCATGGTTCGCTTAAGTAGGAGATAGTGTAATTTTAATAGACGAAGCTCCTTGTGGTCTAGGGTGGTCCTGCGTCTCTCCGGCGTAGCCAGCACAGACAAACGGACGGACGCTTCGCCCTCCTCCCCATCATCATTCACTTTATGCTGCGACTTCTTTTTTATTTGAAACTTCTGTAACTTAGTGCTTAGGAAAGCTCAGGTGTTTGGCACGAAATCATTTTAAAAATGTTTCCGAGTATTGACTCTCAGGCATCCATTATTACTGTGGTGCTTTCGCTATCCCAAAATGAGTGTTCAGAAAAAATTGTTAACGATTTACAGTTCTTAGTACTCTGCTGTGGGAGAGCAAAAAGCCGTCCCACTAGTGAGAATGCTGATAAAACATTGACTGTCTCACCAATTGAACTGAGTGTGTGTGTTTATAAAAAGTTTAATCTATCGTGGGACGCAAAAACCAATGAAAACAGTGTCTATACAACAATCACAAGAACAAACAAATGACAACATACAATACTATGCCTACATAGAATACTGACTGCATACATACAATGACTACATACAATACATGTATACACTAATCACAAAATGGACAACGTACATGATGATATATGTACAGAGTTTATAAAACTTGGTGAAGATGTTAGCAAATATATACAACAGGTATCAAGATTCGTGCAAATCACATAATTTACAGCGCTAGAATGAAGTGCACATGTACAAGAACTCACACCCATACGGGGCACACACAAACAAATAAAAATAGTAAACACATACAGATTACATGCACTAATCAGACACTGACAGGTGGCCTCGCTATAGGAACCAGGCCAGGTGGAAAACTAATCGAACACGTGTGTCAACGTATTCGATTACACGGCGATTTAACGCGGCGCGGTGCCTTGTTGGGGTGGGTGGTAGAAGGGATAAGTAGAATAAAAGAAAATAGGCAAAGAAATAGAGACGGCAAGCGACGAAAAAGAGGGAGATAGGAAAGTTGAGAGCCGGTTGAATATTCAAGTCCAAGGACGGGGCCCCGTGGGACGGGGCACCACTCGGCGAGAGACTCACGGCGTCAGGAGACCGCGGCGAGAGCTACGCTGTCATTGGAGGTCGCGGGGGCACAACCGTTCAGCTTGAAATCCTCCGAGCTTCCTTTACTTACGTTCCAAGCGTTGCGAAGTGTAAAAGAAAGAAATAGAAAGATGTGAACGAAAGAGAGAGAAATAATTTCAAGAAAGAAAAAAGAAAGAAAGATAACAAGAAAGGAAGAAATGTATGCGTAGCAGGCACGCATGCTTCTTTTCGTTCTCGTTTTCGTCTTCCCAATGTGGCTAGGGCTCCCTTTTATTTATTTATTAAATATTGTTTCATTTTTTGTGTATTTTACGCATTAATCAACATGCGTGTAGTCCAGCTTAGCTAAAAATCACAACGCAGCTACTCCGTAAAGATGGTTAACCAGCAAAGCTGAAACACTAATATCGGCGTTCGACACTAAGTTAAACCCATTGGCTCTATAAAACTTTGCTCAATTATTGGCTGTGACTGTCCAAAAATCCTTATTGGCTTTTGCCCTCCGTGCGTTCCCTTCTTCTCTCTAAGTGACGGACCAGTAGCGATTCTTGGCCGAATTTTCGCGGTGCATACAGGCCAGGAGTTTCTGCGTATACCGAAGACGGACGAATGTGCCGCATATACCTAATCGCAACGTGACCATGACAGTAACGCGAGAGGTTACTTCTCTACGGAAGTCAAAATAGTTATTTAGATATTTGACTGTAACTCGGATGTCGACGTTATCTAGCAAAAATCTGGCAAAAAAAAAGAAAACTGGCGTTACGTTTGAGTATATGCGGTAAATATTTCACCTATCCTCGTATAGCTTCGTTTTGCTAAGACAAGGATAGCGTGCGCAGCTGTCAATTCTCCGGGCACTGCCCAGAATTAGCGAGAACACTCAACCATCGCCTATACCCTGCTTGCTTTCCTCCCTTCTTACTTGAAGTCCCGTTTCTCATCTTCGGGTCGCGTGATATTCTATTACACCCACCACGCCATTCCTCCGACTAGTACGGTGCAGTACTAGCAAACGTTACAACGCGAACCGCTTCATTTCTCGTTTCCGTAATCCTATAGTCCATTTCAGACATCAAGGACGAAGCACCAACGTCGAACTTTTTCGAGTCTACGCAGAAAGTGATATCCTTATATGTATAAAGATAATGGCAAATTCACCTATCGAAAAAAAGCGTAGAAAACTGGGTCAGGGACGCGATTGAGTTCAGAGCTATAGCATGACCCAATGAACACCGCGAAATGCATGCATCAATGAGGGGGAAAATAAGCTTCTCGCGGATCGAGCGTCTACATCGGGTTATAAGGCGCAAGTCCCACGAGAGGAGCTCATTCATTTACCAGGTTCGCTCTTTGTAAGAAGAGGACGCACATTGCGGAAACGCGTATCCATTGTATGCGACTTAATCGCTCGGAATCGTATCAGGCTTTTACGATATAGTTTCTCGAACACAATTACGCGGGAACATTGAGCACAGTATCCGTCGAAACGAAGCGGTAGTCCGTCTTTGAATGACGCTTTTGGGCACTACAGAAACTTGTCTCGTAATCAGTACTGCGTGCCACACTGGCAATCTATGGCGCGGCGATATATCAAAACGGATAGATAGATAGATAGATAGATAGATAGATAGATAGATAGATAGATAGATAGATAGATAGATAGATAGATAGATAGATAGATAGATAGATAGATAGATAGATAGATAGATAGATAGATAGATAGATAGATAGATAGATAGATAGATAGATAGATAGATAGATAGATAGATAGATAGATAGATAGATATGTGGGGTTTAACGTCCCAAAACCACCATTTGGTTATGAGAGACGCCGTAGTGGAGGGCTCCGGAAATTTCAACCACCTGGGGTTCTTTAACGTGCACCCAAATCTCAGCACACGGGCCTACAACATTTCCGCCTCCATCGGAAATGCAGCCGCCGCCGGGATTCGAACCCGCGACCTGCGGGTCAGCAGCCGAGTACCTTAGCCACTAGACCACCACGGCGGGGCATATCAAAACGGAGACGTCTAACGCAAGTTTTGTTCACTTCAAGTGCGCTGTCAAAAGCATATTGTCACGGGGTCGTGACGTGGCTGAAGGCAGGAGACTGGATAGCCATATCGGACTGTTTATA
>NC_051174.1:99821536-99829036 GCF_013339725.1 Rhipicephalus microplus
AATTTCGACCACTTGGGGTTCTTTAACCTGCACCCAAATCTGAGCACACGGACCTACGACATAGGCGTGTTATAGGAAGCAATTTTAATCTCAATGTGAAGAAAGAAAAGCGAACGAAAAGATAACTTGCCATGGGCTGGCACCGAGCCCACGACCTCCGAATGACGCGTCCCGTTCTCTACAACCGAGTTTCACGAAGACATTAGTGGTGCTCTATATGGGCAATTTCCTCCTGTTCCCTTTTCTAAAAGGACATGCATAAGCGGCTGTAACTGAAACACCGGAGTGATTCACTTCGAGGCACGAAGGTTACGATACAGAACAAGAGCAGGAACCCTTCCACCTTGTAGTTTTTTCAATCACCCTCAACGAGGTAGCAGCCGGGTGAAAAAAAAAAGCTTCGTGGTAAAGATTACGGGAACGCCAATTCTTGAGGACTGAAATCAGCCAGAACAGGAAGCAAAGAGGCGCGCTACACACGACTACTGGACTAAGAGATGTTAGTCTCAACTGTCAGTTTGCCGTTGTTAGTCCAGTCACCGTGCGTACCCATTCTCTGCGTAATGCTTTCTTTTTTCTTTTGGCTCGTTGTAATACCTAAAGAGCAGGAGAGATTATTCGGGGCTCTACAAACCGACACATTCCCGCACCCAACCAGAAACCACTATACTTAGCCCTTAGACAAAGTTTTCCGCATAGCCGCTTCTGCTGAGCAAGCAGGTCTCTCAGACATATCGTAGGAGGCTAGCTAAAATCGCCAGTAAAACGTCTTAACACCTACAGGACCTTGAAAGCCTTAACATAAACGGAAATTGGGAGGGAAGCGCACGCCAGCTACATCCACAACGATCACCTAAGGCCGGTGGCGTGAGCCCACGACTCGGCCCGACCTCAAAGCATCTATAGCTAGATTAAGGACGCCTACCCTTAGCTACCCTCTAAATAAATTGGCTCATTCTTTCTCTCCTCGAGGATACCTTTCCGCAGAGTTCGATCGCAACAATTATTCTGGAACACAAAGGCGCGAGCGCTCCTTATCTCTCTTCCGGAGCACGCTTACAAGTGACCCTATAGCCTGAACACAGTTCTTCGCCGCAGTGCACCAAGCTGGCGAGGCAAAGTCTGCAAGCAGGAAAATGAAGGTCGGGGGGGAGGCACGCCGCGTCGTTAGCCGCGCTGAGATGCATCGGCAAAGTATCCTCCCTGTGTCTCCTTTGTCTTTCTCGCTCTTCATCTGGTGAAAGTATACATTTGCCGCACTGTGGCGCGAAGCGAAAGGACGCGCGCGCCTAGGCCTTTTTACTGCCGCGATGCGCGATATACGCAAAGCGCACGCGCCCACCGAGGTGCACGGAATGACTCGCTTCGGCGCACAGAATCTCGGGTGTTTGTGTCTGTGTGCGCAGGGCAATCCGTTCGGTCAACCATGAAAGCAGAGACGTGCCGTTTTGGTGCCGACCGCGCGCTGAACTGCGGAGCAAACACGGGCAGCCGTTCTCTCTCTCTCTCTCTCTCTCTCTCTCTCTCTCTCTCTCTCTCTCTCTCTCTCTCTCTCTCTCTCTCTCTCTCTCTCTCTCTCTCTCTCTCTCTCTCTCTCTCTCTCTATCTATCTATCTATCTATCTATCTATCTATCTATCTATCTATCTATCTATCTATCTCTCTCGATATGTATATATATTCTTGACCGCACACTTGGGATGCTCGCTCGCGCTATGAAATCGCGCAGCAGCGTTCCGACGGTGCAAGCTTATTTTCGATGCGGAGAACTCTCCGCGGTCTTTGCCTTCGAGTGCGACAAAGAGAAGTTTCCTGGGGTACACGGCAGAATTCTGGATGTACGCGTGTATTACTTCGTTGTTGTATAGACGCATCTTCCGGAAATGCTGCAGTCTTGCACTCGGCCGGTTGACGTAACCACTTCAGGGTAGTTACGGAAGCGCACGGCGAAGGAAAAAAGAAAAAAAAGCTAGTTATTCCGTATTTTGGCGTGTGCGTGCTAGGTCTACAACTTGTTGTTTTCCTTTCTTTCGTTCTGAGGGCTCTCCTTCTTTCTCGCTTCCTGTCTTCTTCTCTTCCTTTCTTTCGTTCTTAATTTTATTCTTCTTTCTTTTTCTCTCTCTCTTTATTTCCACTGTTAGCTCTTCATTTACCCTTTTTTTATTTCTTAGTCTCCTTTTTCCTCCTCATTTTCTTTCCTTAATTCTTCTTCTGCTCCTTCTTTCTTTCTTTTCCTCTTTCTTGCTTCCTTTCTTTCATTTTAGTCCCCTTTTTTCTTTCTTTCTTTCTCTCCCTCTCTCTTTCTTTCTTTTTTTCTTTCATCCTGCGGAAGAACCATCCTCGTTGTTCGTCGGCTTACAAGGCAGTCAAACCCTCTAGCGCTTTCTGAGGACAACGGGCCTACGCCAAGGCCTTTGACTTTTGCATAGTACCACCACTGCATGCGCCTCAGCCCATGTACTGGCAATTTTCTCATCTCTTCCCGTTCTTTTTCGCTCTCTCTCTGATCTTCGTACTCCCCTTTCTCATTCTTCCAGCCCACGGAAAAAACCGGGCCTGTGCTGATCAACTTCTTTGCCTTCTTTCTCTCTTACTGCTGTTCATTCCTTACTTATCAACCTTAGTCAATTTATTGTTTCACATTATTGTCCCTTCAAAACTTAACGCTGAAAGTTATGGTATTAAAAAAACGTAGGGTTTTACGTCCCAAAACCAAGATATAATTGTGAGGGACGTCGTAGCGTTGGGCTCCGGAAATGTTGACCCTCTGGTTTTTTTGTTTTTTTTTTAACCTGCAACGACATCGCACGATACACGGGCTTCTACGATTTCGTCTCCACCGAAATCGTAGAAAAGCCTCGGATATATAGCGGTAGCTGTCTGTCGCGGTGGTTCAGTGGTTTTGCTGTTCGGCTGCTGACCCGAGGGTGGCGGGTTAGAATCCCGACGCGGCGGTCACATTTTAGAGTAGGCCAAACAATAGGGGCCCGTCTACTGTGCGACGTTAGTGCACGTAAAATAACACCAAAATGGTCGAAATTTCCGGAAGTTTTCCTCGGCGGCGTCTGTCGTTATCAAATCGCGGTTTGTGGACGTAAAACCCCCGATATTATTATTATTGCAGTGGCGCTGTCTAAAGATTACTGTGTCATTCACTGCGTAAGGCAATGTCGCTGTGATGAAGCGTTCACTAAAGTCCTTATCTACGCCTACATTTATCTACAAGAACGACGCACGCAATGCCGTCATATTTTGCGGCCGCAAACCTCTCGTCGTCATCATCAAAGCCCTTTGCTCCCGCATTCATCTTCGTGCGTCCCACATACGACCTTCAAAAACACACCGCGCGGCTGCTGCAGGCAAACAACGCGGCGCTGTGCAATCAAAGTGAACGTCGATGAAAAATCCAGCTCGCAGCGTGTGCGCACTCACGGAGCGCAACTTTGATCAGCCTCATCACTGCGTAGTTTTTCATTACTATCTCTCCCTCGGTTGTGCACTCAGGAGGGAGCGAAATTACGTTGAAGCCCAGATGAAAAAAAAAAAAACAACGAAATGTTCCTTTCAACGAGAGTCAATATTGAGGTCTGCGTCGTTTATATACAGGACGAAAAAAAAAAGTGTTCGCTTCGCGCAGCACGCAGAAAGTGCTGGTGAAATTTTTTCAACGGAGTGTAGCGAGGATATCCGGCTAATGAAGACCCCGCGACTCCTGGCAAATCTATCTATCTATCTATCTATCTATCTATCTATCTATCTATCTATCTATCTATCTATCTATCTATCTATCTATCTATCTATCTATCTATCTATCTATCTATCTATCTATCTATCTGTCTGTCTATCTATCTATCACACACACACACACACACACACACACACACACATATATATATATATATATATATATATATATATATATATATATATATATATATATATATATATATATAAATATATATATATATATATATATATATATATATATACCTGCATGTGTGTGTGTTTGTATCCCTAGAAGCACGTTGTACATTCTATAGGCTGATCTCTCAACGTGACAGGCCGTGTCAGCAGTATATACGGGCGCCCATCTAGCGTGCACGCAATGTTTACGTAATATGCCGATATGCCTGTGTTTGACTCTTTTCCGACGAGAAATGACCTCTCCATGAGAGCGCAGGTAAATGTTTGAGTTACTACCCGTCAAAACGGTCCGATACGTGCTTTACTGAGAGGGCGAAGTTACTCCTGGAAATTCACCGAGTAGATAATTGCTTCTCCGAAATTTCCTAAAGATTTAATATATTGCGTTACAAATTACAGCCGGTAGAGTGTAGTGAAAATACGTTCCGGCTACTTTTGAAAGCTAATAAGACCACTTTAACGTTGATTTTAAAATAGGATCATCGCTAATGCACCAACCAGTGTACACACGGCAGGAAATAAAGTGCACATGAAGATGTAGAGCGTAGTCCGCCGCAGTGACGTAGCAGTCGCGCATTAACGGAGGCCAAATGTTCAAGGCCCGTGGACTGTGGCCACGTTAAAGAACGCCAGATCATGAAAATTTCCGTAGCCCTCCACTACGGCACACCCAGTACACCCAATAATCATATCGGCGTTTCGTTAATTAAAACCTCACATTATTATGATTATTATTACTCATCTTATTTTAGTAGCCGTAGTCGTATTAGTAATAGTAGTAGTAGTAGTAGTAGTAGTAGTAGTAGTAGTAGTAGTAGTAGTAGTAGTAGTAGTAGTAGTAGTAGTAGTAGTAGTAGTAGTTGTAGTACAAAAAGTGTTCCAGGGTCCCTCTAACGCATTTTGTTCGACAGGTGTCACGACAAAAACGAGCCCATTCGGTGATAATAGCGCGTGCTAGTCTAACCTAATGTGTGCGTGTTTGTGTGCGTGCGTGTGTATGTAACAAAACATGTGAATAAGTATGCACTTAGCGGTTGAAGGGGTGCACTATATGGCAGGATTTAGCTATTGCGTTCAACTCGTAAACGCGAAGCTTAAGGGTCCACCAATTTTTTCGTATCCATGCACTTCACTATGCGTTGTGACTTGTTCACAATCGTGTTTTATCTTCCTCTATCTTATTCCTTTCTTAACTAGTTGGGTAACAAAATCGAAGACTTTCTAGTGAACCTTCCTGCCTACCCTGCTTTCTCCAACTACCCACCTTCCTTTTCGCTCCCGTAATGAATCTGATCCTGCTAGTCTCTCGATATCCTTAGCACACTCTAAATGCTACTCGTTTATTACTGGCAAACTGTCACCTGAGCCACAGGCTACTAAGCACATCCAATAGAAACAAAAAAAAAACATCAAGCCAGCCTTCACTTTGCAAACACTGTGGAAACAGCGAGACTGACGAGTCTTCTTTGTCTGGCTCTATTGTACTTCTGTGTTTTTCAAGCTTTCCTTTCGTGGGCGCCCAGTTTCGGCCTCTAGTGAGCAAACATCGCCGTTGGCCCGACGGCGACTTTTCGCGTGATCTCTGGATGACGCCCACGTCGGGTGGCTTCTTCCTCGGGAGCAGTCTCATGAAAGTGCAACCCCACAACAAACAAATGCCCTTCTTTGCGTTCCACCGAGACACCCACTGAACTACTTCTCGCAGAGCGGCTGAATTCCTCCGCTAAGGCTCATCGCTCCTTTTGATGCCCTTTCTCACGGGTTAACTCTTTGCGCGAGACCTCAGTATACCATTTCGCGGCGCGCCTCTCATTGGTCCACCCATCAAGACACTCCCTCACCACTCTCGCGACAGCGTAGCCCTCTCCTACCTACAGAGTCTCACTCTCGCCACACCACGATGCCACGTCATCAGCGCTACGCCATCTAAAGGGAAATCCTCGATTAGGAACAGCTTCACATCTAAAAGGAGAAAAAACATGGTTTTTGCTTTTAGGCCGACTCAGGCAAATGCATAAGAAATGTTATAATAACAAACAGTTCAGCTACAGTTCGTACGTATTCATTCTAAAAGACAGGGCATGCAAACACGGATGCAGCAAGGAATTCAAGGCACCACAAAAACCCCTGTAAGACTTCTGACAATTCATTCAAATGCTAAGTAACTTCACCACGAACAAGCTTTCGTTCTATCCTGTTGTAACTGTCTTGCTGACATGACCTCGGCTACTCCACATCGATGAGCTCGTCTTGCAGCGCTGAAACGCACCATACGATTACACCACTGTAGCGATAGGGAAATACGAAGTAAACCACGACTGCTTTGGCTAGTCACGCCTCGTTCAATTCCAGTGATGGACCCACAGGACGCGACAAAGCGTCGCCACTAACGCGTTAACCGCAACGGAGTAGATTCTCCACCCACGACGCCAGGGGGCGCTCTGTAGTCACGACGAGTCCAGAAACACCACCTGCTTACTAACACTATCACATCCTTACGCACACCCACGTCCAAGCTTTCATCCCAACGACCAGTAAGAAAGGGTCATGCGTTTACTTAGAGGCGATGTCCTCTCGTTTATCCATAACTTATACGGATATATCTAACAGACCACTTCTTCCTAGCCTCATTTCTTTCTGTTGCTTCCTTGCGTCGTTGTTATTTTACGGTCCGTCCTCGTCGGACCTCTCATAATAAAAAAAAAGGAGCAGTCCAATCTTCCTTGTGACGCGTTAAGCATTTCTGGAGAGAGCGCAGCCGCTATTGGCTCGAAGCTGCGTCGTAAACGCTCGCCAGATGGCCCAGCCATCGTGCCTACATCACCGAGCCCTCCATATCTCCGCCATTCTCCTCTTAGTTCGTCGGGGCTATAAAAGCTGTCCCTCTGCTACGACTGCCCGTATTATTTGTATATTTTCCCCCCTACCCCCTCCTTCCCCATATTCCGGCTCATCGGTGGCAGCAGTTGATATCGAGCGACGGCGATTAGGGTATTATATCGAAGGCCTTCATCCGCGACGTAAATAGACTGAGGCCCATCCGGACGTAACCGAAGTACGGATAAAGACATTCGCAAGTTTGTTTCGGGTCCGTAACTCTGTGGCAGAGTGTTTCAGTCAGTTGAAATGTTCACGACATGGATGTTTAATAAGTATCCCATGAAAGGCACGTAGAACATAAATTTTCAAGTAAAATATATACAAAGCGCAAAGAAATAAACGATTAGATAGATAGATAGATAGATAGATAGATAGATAGATAGATAGATAGATAAGATAGATAGATAGATAGATAGATAGATAGATAGATAGATAGATAGATAGATAGATAGATAGATAGATAGATAGATAGATAGATAGATAGATAGATAGATAGATAGATAGATAGATAGATAGATAGATTCTCGTAGCCTATTTTGATAAATATTACCTCAAGGTTCATATTATTACAAGAGGGCACACAGAGAAACGAGGTTACAGCTAAGATATATTTGCACGACGCCAAGCCTCAGCCGAGATGGCAAGCCAGAGCGTGCCCCACATCCCAGAATCACGTCGTCTGTCTCGCTGTCTGTCT
>NC_051174.1:99834036-99861536 GCF_013339725.1 Rhipicephalus microplus
ATATGTTCAGTTTCTTCGAAATCACGTTCAAAAGCAGTGATTCCTTCTTTTTTGCAAACTTGGCACGTTTTTTCTGAGTGCGGAGTACTTTATGGGTCCGGCCACACAAGGGCGCAGGGGGAGGCGGCCTCTAGTCACCTAAGAAGCGGGAGGGGATGCAAAGCCTGCTTCATTAGTTGTCTTAATATGGAGGGGAGCGCGCTGGCCCTACCCTTCACAACCCCCAAAGTGAAACCCGCGCACGCCAATGCTGTCATCTATCCATGCATCTCTTACGGCGGGATTTCACTCGCAGTAAAGCGCCCAATAAAGGCCATAACAAGGTTGTCAGAGTGAAAACCCTGGTTGAAATGAACGAACAAGGCCTGTAATAGTTTAACAAACAGTAATAACGAAATGTCATCACTATAATAAACAACAAATTGCTAAAAAACATTTCGAAAACATGCGACTGACTCCGGCAACACGCGGGAGAGGGCGCCACCTTCTCACCGAGAGAACGAATGCCCCTGCCCCGGCGTTTCGCCTGCGCTGCGTCTCCGCCCCTGATGGGAGAAAAAACCTAACGGAACTCGACGCGAACGAAGCGTACCTCAACTGCAGTTACAAGCTAAATGTCGGTAAAGCGCAGCAAAAAAAGGTACTGCACATGGCGCACACAAAGTTTGTTAATTTGCCTAGTAAGATTCTACTCCTACCGGGGAAACAATATACGCTTAGCTCAAACACTGACGTCATTGACAGTACGACAAAAATAGCTGTGGTGATTTTACGAACGGGAGTCGTTCGATGGCCGTGCGACGCACTTCGACAGGCTTAGCGTTGGCGGAGCAGGTGTACGTTTTTCAGTCATTCTTGAAGAGGACCATCTTATTACTTCAACTTAACTTCAATCACAAATCGTCAAATGTTCAATAATGCCTTAGGTAAGATTGTTTAATGGGAAATTGAGGTGTTTGATCATTTATTTGTTATTGTTATCGTCTTTCTCATTCATTCACTTCCCCGTCTAATTTGTTTTGTCCTGTGGGTACGTTACGCAAACCAAGAAACAAACAACGAAGAGGTCCTTACAGACCGATTGATATGTGGCGTTCAACGTCCCAAAACCACCACCCGATTATGAGAGACGCCATCGTGGAGGGCTCCGGAAATTTCAACCACCCGGGGTTCTTTACCGTGCACACAAATCTGAGCACACGGGCCTACGACAATTCCGCCTCCATCGGAGGCACCTCACATGATTTTGCATTGCCTCCATGATTATACCACCTTCTACCAAGTTACAACATCACGCGATGGCGTCGTGATGCGGCATTGCGTCACGTGACTTCATGGTGATGTCATGATGTCACAGACCTTCGCATCTGTGACGTCATCACGATGTGATGCTGTGATGATTTTTCGAATCCCTGGTGTCCGACGCCGTGGGACGCTGATGGTGAAATTTCACGTTTGATGAGGTATCGGAGGTTTTAAACTTGATAATTATAGTACTGTCTGGAGTGTTGTGGCTCACACACACGATATGATTATGAGAGACGCCATCGTGGAGGGCTCCGGAGAACTTCCAACTGCCTGGTCTTCCTAAACGCGCATTGACATGACACTGTACACGGGCCTCGGGCATTTGCTTCCATCGAAACGTGACCGCCACGGCCGGGTAAGCAGCCGAGAGTGATAACCACTGCTACGCTACGAAGGCGGACTTCCTTGCACCAACCAGACCACGTTAGCGCACCAACCAGACAACGCACCAACCAGACCACAAAATGCACCAACGAGACCACGTTAGCGCGCACTCGTCTACCACAGCTCTGTTAAATCAGTTAAAAATACAACACAGCAATGTTAACCGCCCAATGTGGCTGCACAGAAACCCAATCCGTAAACTATAGTAGGCATGGCTGATAACTGCTAAACCTAATACCCGTAGAAGAAAACGCGGCAGGACGAGGGCATTCTAAACGCTCGATTAATGAACACTGCCCGTGTTATCGCGGAGCTGTGCGATAACGCGTACAGTGCAGGAATACAGAGCTCTCGTTCGCACGCGTCGGTTTCACAATCGCTGTCACATCCCATCTGCGAAGATCGAAGAGGTGTATCCGTTATTTTTTTGTGTAAGCGGTATATAGAAAGAGAACGAGTATTCGTTTCGCGTACCCGAATCACGCTAACGTCACTGCTGGCAATCTTTTATTTCTTCCGTGTAACCCTTATTTGGAATAGCGAAGGAGGAAATTTGAAAAGCGAAAGCGCCGTGCGTGGGGCTTGCAACGAAATGAATTGCGAAGGAGCGACTGAAACATGGACGATTGCATGGGAAGAGGATTGACTTGCAAAGGGCACATTGTGTGAGAAAGAGAAAACGAGAGAGAGAGTGTGTGTGTGAAGTGCATGCGAGAGAACTTCAGTTGCTCTGCACACACGGCTCTGACTTTTCGTACGTGAAAAAGATGCGGATATATTCAACCAGATCTGTTTCGTTTAATTTTGGAATTTAACTATACAACCAGCCAACCAATTTCGGTGTTGCTTTATACAACAAACTCCGTTTGGCTGTAACGGCATTTACCCAGTGTATGTGACATGTACACGCTTAAGATGATGACATTTTCTTGATAAGCTCCGCGAATTTCGGTGCCCCACACAAGTTCATTGGGCCGCCTGAAGTTCATTCTAGTGGGCCTGTGGTGAAGAGTATGATTTACCAAATAATGTGGCGCACACACCCTCACGATGGCCGCAAGCGTTACCGCAGATAGCGGACACGAAAGCCCCGACCGAGAACTCCTTGGCTATTGGGAAACTTCGGGCGTATCTCATACCGGGTTTTACCACCTTCTACCAAGTTACAACATCACGCGATGGCGTCGTGATGCGGCATTGCGTCACGTGACTTCATGGTGATGTCATGATGTCACAGACCTTCGCATCTGTGACGTCATCACGATGTGATGCTGTGATGATTTTTCGAATCCCTGGTGTCCGACGCCGTGGGACGCTGATGGTGAAATTTCACGTTTGATGAGGTATCGGAGGTTTTAAACTTGATAATTATAGTACTGTCTGGAGTGTTGTGGCTCACACACACGATATGATTATGAGAGACGCCATCGTGGAGGGCTCCGGAGAACTTCCAACTGCCTGGTCTTCCTAAACGCGCATTGACATGACACTGTACACGGGCCTCGGGCATTTGCTTCCATCGAAACGTGACCGCCACGGCCGGGTAAGCAGCCGAGAGTGATAACCACTGCTACGCTACGAAGGCGGACTTCCTTGCACCAACCAGACCACGTTAGCGCACCAACCAGACAACGCACCAACCAGACCACAAAATGCACCAACGAGACCACGTTAGCGCGCACTCGTCTACCACAGCTCTGTTAAATCAGTTAAAAATACAACACAGCAATGTTAACCGCCCAATGTGGCTGCACAGAAACCCAATCCGTAAACTATAGTAGGCATGGCTGATAACTGCTAAACCTAATACCCGTAGAAGAAAACGCGGCAGGACGAGGGCATTCTAAACGCTCGATTAATGAACACTGCCCGTGTTATCGCGGAGCTGTGCGATAACGCGTACAGTGCAGGAATACAGAGCTCTCGTTCGCACGCGTCGGTTTCACAATCGCTGTCACATCCCATCTGCGAAGATCGAAGAGGTGTATCCGTTATTTTTTTGTGTAAGCGGTATATAGAAAGAGAACGAGTATTCGTTTCGCGTACCCGAATCACGCTAACGTCACTGCTGGCAATCTTTTATTTCTTCCGTGTAACCCTTATTTGGAATAGCGAAGGAGGAAATTTGAAAAGCGAAAGCGCCGTGCGTGGGGCTTGCAACGAAATGAATTGCGAAGGAGCGACTGAAACATGGACGATTGCATGGGAAGAGGATTGACTTGCAAAGGGCACATTGTGTGAGAAAGAGAAAACGAGAGAGAGAGTGTGTGTGTGAAGTGCATGCGAGAGAACTTCAGTTGCTCTGCACACACGGCTCTGACTTTTCGTACGTGAAAAAGATGCGGATATATTCAACCAGATCTGTTTCGTTTAATTTTGGAATTTAACTATACAACCAGCCAACCAATTTCGGTGTTGCTTTATACAACAAACTCCGTTTGGCTGTAACGGCATTTACCCAGTGTATGTGACATGTACACGCTTAAGATGATGACATTTTCTTGATAAGCTCCGCGAATTTCGGTGCCCCACACAAGTTCATTGGGCCGCCTGAAGTTCATTCTAGTGGGCCTGTGGTGAAGAGTATGATTTACCAAATAATGTGGCGCACACACCCTCACGATGGCCGCAAGCGTTACCGCAGATAGCGGACACGAAAGCCCCGACCGAGAACTCCTTGGCTATTGGGAAACTTCGGGCGTATCTCATACCGGGTTTTACCACGAAAGCTTGCAGCGCAATGCTCAGAATCCGCAAGATTAGCGCGATCTTGCGGATTCGTATTGCTACACGGATCTCGGTCTACTGGGTGTCGGCTGCGCCGGAGCGGGAAGGCTGTGCTAACGATGCCAAACGACTCGGTGCACGATCATCAATAATATCAGAACGGCAGGAGAGCTACCATGCGCCAGGCGATAAATTAATATGCAAACCCCATGGTGCATCGTTTTTGAAATTCATCCAGCTCCACCCAATGGAAAACTACCGCAGGGTGAAGCTACACACCGGCGAGTGGATGTCATTCGCTAGCGAGAGTGCGTTTGTGACTCTTGCCTTCAGACCCGGAAGGCCCGGCTTCGAACCACGTGACCTTACCGACGTTCAACACTGCTAATCTATTACGAGGACGACAGCGCAGGGAAGAGTACCGTATTTGCTCGGTTATTTCTAACGCGAGGGTTGAAGTTCTACTGCACTTGAAAATAAAATGAAAGTATTTCCGTAGTAACTTCGCTATTCGATTGTAACGCGAGGGTTGACTTTAGCTTGCGAGAAATCTGGATAAAAAAGTTACACCATCTCCCTCTAAGGGAAACTGTATGTAAATCCGCGAAGCAGCGGGCGCTAACGCTTACACTGGTGACGGCGTTGACGCTGGTGCTCAACACGGCGTTGCGCAAAAGAAAAAACCTGGGCAGGTGCAAAGCACGCAGTGATGGACCGGTGTTTCCTAACATAACATGCCAATCGCGGCTAATGGGCAATAAGACCCACAGGGCTACAATTGGACACACAGTTGCAGTCCACTTTTAGCTAACCTGTACTTACGCTGCGAATTTTAATTTTTAATCAACAACGCACTGGAGACCTCTCCCACCGACCCAACCACAGAGGACAACATCCAGTGCCTATATATACAGAATGACCCACGCACTGTTGTGCAGCGTGAGCAGTCGGTTTTATTTTCAATCAAGATACGCGCTAGCAGACGCTGCCTGCGTCACCATTGCGAGGTTGAGTGGCAATGAGGCGGCTCATACCTGTGCTCGAGAAATGACCGGCCGAGCGCAGGCCTCTGATGGCGCCTTAGACCACGCGGCCTTTTTCAGCGCGAGAGATCGTCTTTTGACCTTCCACGATATAACAAATCACTACCGCCTACAGCGCACTATATACGCCCCCCCCCTTACATCATGGAGCTTCGCACTACCATGAAATACTATGGCACCAGTTACAGTTGCGTACGTTTCCTGCTTCATCTTTTCGCCATCTTATACACCCTGCAATATACCGCTCCCCTTTGTGCATTTTCTGTCAACAAAGAGCTAACCTAGACCATATCATGTGGGGGTGTACTCGAAACCCACCACCCAATTCTGTACACATTAATAGTATGGAGCAGTGGGAGGTTGCTATGTGCAGCTCGGCACCCGAGATCCAGGACCAGATCTCGGATTGGGCCAAGACGGTAGCGGAGACCTACGCTGGGTAGGCTCCTCTGGCACTCCACCACCTCACCTTTCCCTCTTGGGATAAATAAAGTTTTTGTCCTCCTCCTCCACCATTGCGAGGCGGGAGAGGGGGAACGTAGGAAAGAAGAGAGGGGAAGAGACGCGCATGCGCACTGGAGATGTACACGCCATAGGGAGGGTTGCCTAGACGAGAGGAAGGGGGCAGCGACCAGTCGGAGACGCTGCCTGCGTCGGCATTGCGAGGCAAGAGAGGGGGGGGGGGGGCGTAGGAAAGAAGGAGATGGAGAGTGGACGTGCATGCGCCGTAGAGTGCGGACGCCACCAGATTAAGCTCGCTCATAAGATGCTTCGCACGTGAAAAAAAAATTAAATTCGAGTAAATACGGTAAGACGGCCCCACTTTAACAGTTAACAACGGCTGCCAACGAGGCGAAAGCTATAACGCAGTGATTTCGCTTTTAGAAGCGTATCGATCCGCGCACAATCTTACAGTGAAGTGGCCCCCTTATCTGGAAGGCGTCGAACCGATCAGCCTAATTATTAGGGCAAAATCAAACGCGAACTATTTGCAAAATGTTGGGGTTCCGTGCTGGCAGTACGTTCCTCGCATTCGGCAGTGTCGGAGACGACTGATGCAAAAACTAAACGAGAGGTGGCTACATACAGGAGACGGTACCGCCATCTAGTGAACACTGCAAGAACTAAACTAGAGGTGGCTACATACAGGCTACAGGGGACGCACAGCCCACGCCCTAAGGAGCTTCGCCCCTAAAAGATAACCATCACGAGATAACGACGCTGTATGACGTCACGATGACAACACAGAACCCCCAAACTTGTGACGTCATTTTGACGTCATGACACCACGGTAACGTGACTTGACTTAACATCCGATGATGACGTCATAACGACGCAACATGTACGTCAAACGACGTAACGTTATATGATGACGTCGTCACATCGCATCATAGCTTGGTTAAAAGTCGTCCAATGACAGAAGTCATAGAAAATCATCGAGGTGCCCCTGATCTTGGAGGCAGTGTTAAACCACGTGTAATAGAAAATCATCGAGGTGCCCCTGATCTTGGAGGCAGTGCTAAACCACGTTAGGTGAGAAGAAGGGCGAGAGGTAAACATGCTTGGGAGAAAAATTAATTTCTCCTTAGAGTCTTCTTCGAAACCTTCCGAGTTTTTTTTCCTTTTATTTTTTTAATGCGAACTTCAACCTATCAGTTCACGTCAATGCGTCAAACCGCGTACAAATACTGCTCTATAACAGCGTTCCGTCGTGGATGAAGACGGTTCACTGCGGAATTCGAGCAACCAGTGCGGTTTTACAAAGGTGACACTTGGAGTAGGTCCAACAGTGAATTGACTCTTCGTTCCGCAATGTCGGCTGCGGTGATTAGTTAATACGCTGCTACTAATGAATATTTAGTAGCAGCGTTAATTGGCATAAACTAGCGCTTCAGCATTAGGAGCTAATTATTATTGACATGTACTACTTAATTAACAGCAGCGCAGTTAATTCTGCTTCACAAACTGCTACTTGCATTAAAGGATCAAGTGAGACTTATAGGCATACTACTAAACTACTATTGTGACAACTACTGCCTCTTCGACAAAAAGTACTACTGACACTATAGTAATGACTACTACCGCTGACGCTATTATAACTGCTTACTAACACTTTACTTCCACGGGATTCTTAGGAGGGCTCGTTGGCTCATGAACATTGTGACAGAAACCGCGCAGGCGAGGGGACGAAGCAGCTACCGGACACGACTGATTGATATGTGGGATTTAACATCCCAAAACCACTTCATGATTATGAGAGACGCCGTAGTGGAGGGGTCCGGAAATTTCGACCACCTGGGGTTCTTTAACGTGCACCCAAATCTGAGCCCACGGGCCTACAGCATCTCCACCTCCATCGGAAATGCTACGGGGCACGAAAAACACAGAGGACAAAATTTCTGTTCGCCGCAACGCCTGTGAACTAATTATAATTAGCACTGTTTATGAACTAATTAGCCCACGTAGCAACTGTCGTGCGCAACGCTGTGTCCTCCATCTCCTTCGTTCCATTGTACACACTGTTTTTGCCACGATACTTCCACGTATTCCACCATTACCGCTACAACCAACCGGTAGGCAGTTACGCTCCACTCTCAGTTGATCAGTCATGAACCATCCAGCTTGTTGCATCTACAGCTTAGTCACCCCCGTATTGCAGAACGTCCCTTCACTCCACGCTTCACCTTCACTTGATGTATGGATGGATGGATGGATATGGCTGTACCCTTTAGATCGGCCGGTGGCTAGCGCCACCAAGCCGTAATACTTAATGAACCCAAAACTCTATTTATTTTTTTTCTTAAAAAGTGAGTTTCAGGATTCGTACTTTGCAGTGAATAGTTTAATTTTCACTCGTGCCTTGACTTTAGCCACCAATCAGGTAACCTCCTTCTAGTTAAGTCTACCCGCTTAAAGTCTATTTTGCCCTCGCTGTCCCTAAATCCCAGTGCTTTGAAAAACTCTGCGCCATCATCCTGAACTATAGGGTGAAGCCCTTTACAGAACATTATCAAGTGTTCGGCAGTTTCTTCTTCCTCTCCACACGCACTGCATACTGTGTCTACCCCTTCGTATTTGGCCCGATATGTCTTGGTTCGCAGTACTCCCGTCCTTGCCTCAAACCGAGAAAGCCGATGGTAGCGCCATCTGTAGGCGCGGCAAGTCACTGCATATCAGCGATAATCTGCTGCGATTCTTGAGTAGCGCAGCCTCATTCTCAGCCGTGCAGCGACGCAGTGCTCAACTCTGTCAAGTTAAAGATGAAAGTCGAGTGGAAGTAGCGTTTGTGAATGCGGGGGTCAGCCTCGAACATAGCCTTCGAAGTGGAATTTACGGTCGCGTGCAGCCGAGCAATAACGCAAAAGAGTAACTGGTTGTTCTTAACCACTCGATAACGTACTCGTCGTAGGAGAGTGAGATAAAAAAATAGACAAGAGAAGGAATTAAGGTTGCGTAACACCGCGCGCGACGCACCACGTGCACGTGCACCGCATGTTGCGTAACCGCCGAGAAAGTGAACTTTAAGGATAACGCGAGTAATTTGCATACGAAGCAGGTAGTTCAATAGTAGAGCGAATGTTCGAAGCGATGGGGAAAGGCGTTAACCGAATTATGGGCGATAAGGTATCTGATGGATATACGAGGTCAGGCGGGATTGTCGTCTCCTACTCGGGCAAAGCAGATAACAATACCCCTGCGTTACGGTGGTGCCTGAAGATATAACTTAAGCTAGGGTGAACCAGTTTCTCTTTGAGTACTTGAATGTCCTCGTTTTAAGAGAAGCCTGGTTCTGTTTTAGTGGCGCAAAGGCTGCAACTCCGTTTTGTCCAACTGGTGAAACGTGGTGCAAACTACATTCAAGGAGATCGGCGAGCAAAATGTGTAGGCCAGCGCGTGTGTCGCGTGGATTTCGGCGTACTAAAACGTGGCCTCCGTAATCAGCGTGCTGCTGCAATTAATCGCCGAGGCCACGCCAAGAAAAAAAAACAAAAATCCGCCAAGCAATCCGGGGTAACCTTTTCAAAACCACGCAAACAATGGCACTTAAGCGTTTCTATAGGCTCAAAGTTTGTGCATTACTCAGTCTGAAGTTCTAAACCAAAATAAAAAAACAAAGAATCGCATTTCGCCCCGCATAATCGTCGTTATATAACAATTCTGCTATAATAATAAGCCTAGTGTACTACGAGAAAGATTTAGAGCCACGCCTGATATATTTCTACGTGCGCATCTTTTGTTATTTTGACGCAACCGGGCACTTACACGCATTACGACCGTCTAGCGAAAACCACATCCTAACGTCTAAAATCTTTGCAGACTATTTCAAAACCTTATGATAGACTCGAGTGCGCAAACTGGAGCAGTTATAGTTTATTCTAGAACGCAGCCACCTGCAACAAAGGCGGGACCACACGTACGCGCTGACGCGCTGCAAAGCGTTCTTGTGGTCCGGCCTTATGACGCGAACGTTCGATGTCGCACGAACAAATACCCATGCTGCAACTAGCCAGGACGACGATACAGCATGATGGCCAGAACAAGAAGTGGCATCGGTTTATTCAGTCACTGATTATATAGGCGCACGATAGCGCGCCGTGAGTATCTGCGCATGTCCGATGCGCAGTCGTGATGCAGTCGCCTTGCTGGATACACATGCGACATATCGCAGGTGAAGTTATCGACAGCTGGCGTTCTGTTCGCCAGTGTATCC
Source organism: Rhipicephalus microplus (assembly GCF_013339725.1). Classification (NCBI taxonomy): domain Eukaryota; kingdom Metazoa; phylum Arthropoda; class Arachnida; order Ixodida; family Ixodidae; genus Rhipicephalus; species Rhipicephalus microplus. The sequence goes on from NC_051174.1 coordinate 99,844,210, forward strand.
AGTGTGTGCTCCTGGTAGTGCGACTTCTTGTTTCCCGTGCACAATTTCACCAAAACAAAACGTTCAGTATTGAACCAACCGACTCCTTTCTTTTTCGACGTCACAACCACGTGACAATATGAAACGGAGGATAAGCCATGCCGTGCCAGGTATTGCGCAATCTTTAAGATAGGCAGAAGATAAACATGAACTCCATCTCGCGTGTGTACGGCTACGCCACCCCATCCAAACACCAAGAACACCGTTCTAACGCGGAGGTTTTTTTTGTTGTTGTTTTAGCTTTAGGGTTTAACGTTCCAAAACTACCATATGATTATGAGAGACGCCGTACTGGAGGGCTCCGGAAATTTTGACTACATGGGGTTTTTTGAAGTGCACCCAAATCGGAGCACACGGGCCTACAGCACCCCCGCCTCCAACGCAAATGCAGCCGCTGGAGCCGAGCGATTCGATCCCGCTACCTGCGGGTCAGCAGCCGAGTACCTCAGCCACTAGACCACCACGGCGGGGCATTACGCGGACGTTTGGTAAGCTAGAAAGAGACTTAAACGAAAAGAGCGACGCCCTCATCAGGTTTTCCAGCCGGCTAACAGCGACGTCACTCATAAAATTGTGCCCACGAGGGCATATATATGACTCTAAAACTGTTAGAATCGGATTATCTACAGTTTTTTTAATGGAGCCAGTCACGTAATACAGTAAGCCTCAGGAACGTTTATTTAAACGTATTTCTCATGATTTGTAGAAGCAGCGAAAAACGCCCTTACACAGCTCTATAGATGTGTACGTTATGCGTGTAACTGCAGAACCAACAAGTATAGGATATAACACCAAGAGCAGGTAAAGCGTATAGCAAGAAGCTCGGCTTGACGGTCCCAACGTGGGATTAGCCGGGTGGCGCGGGATCTCCCCTGCGTCTTCTCAGGACAAAAATAATGTTTTAATCAATCCATTAATCAAGAAGTCGTCGTTTTGTAGTCGATTTGATTCTAGTTCATTCATGTGGCTTAACGTCAGAAAGAGGCGGTTCACGAGAAACGGCGAGGTCACGGTCACCGAAAAGTTTCGACCCCATTGGCTTCTTCAACGTGACCGAAATTCCAAGTACGCTGGCATAAGACATTTCATCCTCATCAGACGGACTATACATCCAAGTGCAACCGCCACGTGGTGAGGATTTCACACGCGTTCATTCGGGTCTTCAGCCGGGCACCGCAACCCCTTTTCGTACGCGGCGCGGCTGGGTAAACAAAGAAACGCGATGCGAGTGAATTACGACTTTTATGCAAGAGGCAGTTGCGTCAGCTATGTTAATTAAGGTATGATACAAAGAAAATAAATAGCGAACAGTTTACAAATCTACGGCAATCGGCGCGAGGAATTATTTCTTTACCACTGTCTTCGATTTATTTTAGTTTCCTTTTTGACCGCCAGACGCTAAATGTACGCGAACAACTGCAAATCTTTATGCGGTACAGACTTTATACGCCAAGGAGTGCATGCTGCGCAATTCGTCGGTAACGGTTAATTCGTCGCTTTTAAAAACAAACGCATATTTAAACAAAAAGAGAGATATCGAAACAGAAGAGACCACAAAATATCCGAGTGCTATTTGCTACGAGGATTTGAGCAGCCGAAGTGAAGCGAGCAAAAAAAAAAAAAACAACGCAATACAAGAAAAAAAAAATTGGCAACTCGAACCGACGCAGTGCATAACTGACCCTGCCAACATTTTCGGCCGAAGTCAGCGTCGCCTATACATCGCAGCTATGCATATAGGTTGTTTATTCACGGTTTTTTTTTTCTAAACGGTGCCACGTACGGATTTTCGAGCGCTCGAGCAGCAATCTCTGCGCCCGCCCACCTTCGATGGATTTTGACTGGCTTTTCGAAGTACGTTGTGTCCTGCATGCAGCTGTTTGGTATCGAATTTCACGCCGTATTAAAGTCCAGTCGCAAGCGAGAAAGGCCGACTAGGGCGAGGAGTAGACATAAAGATGCGGTAAAGGCGGAATGAGGTAATGCGATCATTGCATAGGCATGATCCGTAATCTGTCTATCTATCTATCTATCTATCTATCTATCTATCTATCTATCTATCTATCTATCTATCTATCTATCTATCTATCTATCTATCTATCTATCTATCTATCTATCTATCTATCTATCTATCTATCTATCTATCTATCTATCTATCTATCTATCTATCGATCTATCTATCTATCTATCTATCGATCTATCTATCGATCTATCTATCTATCTATCAATCTATTTGTCAATCAATCTATCAATCAATCAATCAATCAATCAATCTATCTATCTACCAATGAATCAATCTATCTATCTATCTATCTATCTATTTATCTATCTATCTATCTATCATCCGCTTTCTTTCGCTGTGCACTATACTAGTGAATGTCCGTAGGCCTGAAGCTTTACGTCACGCAGCCAAGTTTCAAAGACGCGGCGCCCTCTCAGGCTCATTTTAATTACTGGAGGGAGTATATATATATGTACATATACGCATGTCCTGAGGGAAGTCGCGAGGACGTCGTACGTATACCTGGCTCCCTATTCACGAGCGTGGTAATTCAAAAGGTCGCTCTTTCGTACCGAGCGTGTTAGACTGCGAATGACCTGCACTCGCCTGCCACCCTTTTCACATCGCGCCTCGCACGCCCTACAGGGTTGCCCCGCTGGATAAACAGCGGTGTCAAACTACAGGAGGTGCGTGGGTGGACAGCCCACGAGAGCATCTGCGCCATAACAAGGCCGGGCCTGCTGCACACGCATGATGGCGATATTCTATAGCGGTTAATGCTAATGACGCAAGGTCGCAGCGTGGTACGGAGGAACAAACATTGTAAAGAGAAGCGAGTCACTATTTCGAACAAATTTACCAAGCGGGAAATGAGGAGGCGCGGCAAGGGAAAGACACAGCATGATTGGCATACTCTATAGCTCTTATCAAAATTTCAATCAATAAATCAACCAATCAATAATTCAATTTTCTTCGTATGACAATATAAAGATTAGAATATCTTCTAGCTTCGCCATTAAGAGTTAGACACGACAGCGATATTCTGTCTATAGTGCGTACTTCAAAGACTTCGGGCATGAAATCGTTTCGAACTTGCTATGCAGCCACTGTGTGGCTTTGAGGGGAAAGGCGCAATAACGTGTGTGCCTTTTTTAGTGGGTTATGATCATCATCATCATCAGCCTGACTACACTCACTGCAGGACAAAGTCCTCTCCCATGTTCCACCAGTCAACTCCGTACTGTGCTTGCTGCTGCCAATTTATACCGGCAAACTTCCTGATCTCATCTGCCCACCTAACCTCCTGTCTCCCCCTAACCCGCTTGCCTTCTCTAAAAATTCAATTAGTTACCCTTAATGACCAGCGGTTATCCTGTCTACGTGCTACATGCCCGGCCCATGTGTATTTCCTCTTCTTGATTTCAACTATGATATCCTTAGCCCCCGTTTGTTCCCTAATCCCCTCTGCTGTCTTCTTGTCTCTTAAGGTTACACCTACCATTTTTCTTTCCATTGATCACTGCGTCGTCCTCACTTTAAGCGAAACCCTCTGTATGTTTTCCGGTTTTTGCTCCGTATATCGCTAAGTACCGCCAAGATGCAGCTGTTATATACCTTCCTCTTGAGAATCAGTTGCCATCTACCTGTCATGATTTGAGAATGCTTGCAAATGTGCTCTACCCCATTCTTATTCTTCTAGATACTTCAATATCGTGGTCCGGCTCCGCGGTTATTACCTGCCCTAAGTAGACATAGTCTTTTCCAACTTCAATTGCATTATTACCTATCTCGAAGCACTGCTCTCTTCGGGGTTGTACATTATTTTCGTTTTCTGCAGATTAATTTTAAGACCTACCTTTCTGCTCTCCTTAAAATTAATCTGCGGAAAGGTAGTGTAGTGGTTGACCGGGTTTAAACCATGAAGTCATTATGGTAATCAGACGATCTTACGCTTGATAGCAGTGCACGCTTGTACCACGCCATATTACTGCAATATTTCATGTTGTGTTGAAAAGCATACATACAGGTTGCGTGTGTTTTTTAACGCATACAATGGAAAAAAAAACGTTTGATACAGATAATAAACGAAATAAAAACATGAGTGTTTTTCCCGTGACTGCATTTTCATGCAGGAAAAGTTATTCCCACTGCTGTCAAAAGCAGAGGCGTGGCTGTACGGTAGAACATCATCATCATCAGAAGCAGCAGCAAACGACCCGGGTTTGATGCCCACTCGTACCCAGAAATTTTATTACTTATTTTATTTGCATCTGTCTCAATTCTTCGGTCACGCACAAGACGATTCTTCACTTAGAACCAACGACGCAGACGCCAGAATTTCGATTATACGAGCTCTTTAACTCTGTCGCGTTGATATAATTACTAAGTAAGTTGGTAGAAAAGGAGCTCCTAGAGCAAATAATGCAAGGAGAACCTCTGGTTAGTACGTGCGAATAAATGTAGAACAAACGGTTTACAGCCCAGCCTAAAATAAAAAAAAGGCTGGAAATACAATTCAACATACCCTGAATTAAGTAAACGGCATATGACTCACTGAAGGCTTATAGTATTGAGAAAAGTATAAATTAACTATTGTATAACTGTTACGCTTGAGTGTGAGAAAGAAAGCTGTGGTTTGACTTTTTTTTTTTTGTGAATGCTGTATTTCCACTTACGACAATTTTCTTATAGGGACACTAAAGAGCAAAACGTTTCTTTTTTGCGTTTTAGTAAAGTACAATTTCTCAATTCCGAAAACACACTCATACCGCGACACGACACTTAGTAAGCGAAAAAAAAAAAACGCGCGAAAACGCGCGGGAAGAATGTGCAAATGAACACGTCACCTCGACAGTCCCGCACCAAACAATGTGACGTCATCAATTTCTGAAGGCGTGCACTGGGTCTTACGTAGTTTCTCGCGGATGAAATCGAAGTACATTGTAATATACTGTAATAGGTGCTATCAACTTAGAATACGAAGTCTCATAAAAATTTTATTGAGTCCATTTCGCAAAAAAACAAAAACAAAAAAGTACGTTGTAGAATTTGTTACGTTATGCGGCCAGATTATGGCGCAAAAATTTAGAATTGAAACTTCAACCTTGATTTCCTCTGCGAATCATGAACTTTTGACAGGGAAATGTACGACATTACAGTTCTCAGAATGAAGTTTATCAATCTAAAACAACTAATTTTTTCTCTTTAGTGTCTTTTTAAGGAGACACCTGCACTTTTTTGGAGAGTATGCTCTATTCGGCGAGTCGCGAGACCCGAAAGAAAGCCACAATGCCTCTTCAAAAAGAGACGTGTACGTGGCAAATCCGGGGTGACCACAAAGACTACCGCATGCTCCCTCTTTTTCTCATTTTAAAAATTTTTCTTAAAACATTTTAGATACATGCGCAACATCTCACTTACGTCCCCTCAACATAGTTAGGCATCAATGGCATATTATAAATGAGCCTACAAAAACAGGGACTTCGCGACATCCCCGTTACGAACGTACAACCTTTGCTAACGCACAGCTACTAACGACACGTTATCGGGTAATAAAGTACACCTCGTAAGCTCCGCCACAGTGGTCTAGTGGCTAAGGTACTCGGCTGCTGACCCGCAGGTCGCGGGATCAAATCCCGGCTGTGGCGGCTGCATTTCCGATGGAGGCGGAAATGTTGTAGGCCCGTGTGCTCAGATTTGGGTGCACGTTAAAGAACCCCAGGTGGTCGAAATTTCCGGAGCCCTCCACTATGGCATCTCTCATAATCATGTGGTGGTTTTGGGACGTTAAACCCCACAAGTCAATCAAGTACACCTCGTCAGCGGTACAATAAGGCACATAAACTGCCGCAATAGCCAATCGACAAACTTAATATTAATTATTTGTGAGATTTAGCCAGCCAAAGTGCCAATACGTTTATGAGGCGCGCCCATGGAGTAGTGGAGCTCTCCTGGTTACCTTCGAGCACCCGGTGTCCTTTAGCGTGAAGACGGTTTCGGAAATTGTGAGACGCCCCGCCACGGTGGTCTAGTGGCTAAGGTATTCGGCTGCTGACCCGCAGGTCACGGGATCGAATCACAGCTGCGATGGCTGCATTTTCGATGGAGGCGGAAACGTTGTAGGCTCATGTGCATGCTTTAATTTGGGTGCACGTTGAAGGACCCCAGGTGGTCGAAATTTCCGGAGCCCTCCACTACGGCGTCTCTCATAATCATATGGTGGTTTTGGGACGTTCAACACCACATATCAATCAATTAGAGTGAGAAGAAAAAGCTGAATATCCTCGCAGATTTAGCAGGCAGCCAAGATGTTAGGTAGCCGACATGTTCGAACACACGTTAAAACACGTACTGCGAAGTTTATAATATTATCTGGCGTTTTACATTCCAAAACCACGATATGATAATGAAGGATGCCGCACTGGAGGGCTCCGGAAATCTCGACTGTATGTTGTTCTTTAACGCGAACTGATATCACACAGCACACTAGTCAGTAGCAAAGCTCCAGTTCAGGCTACTTGATACGGCACTAATGCAGTTGCGCTGAGGAAAAAGCACACAAGTGAGTAACCAGAGGACATGACAGGTAGTGCGCAACTTTTAAGCTGTTTATTTACGCATAAGCAGATCAAATATGTACGCGCTAACATTCAACGTAATAACGACTATCCTAAACGTGATGCTCATGGAAACAAATCATTTTAGGCCCTACCATGCCGTACCGATTAGCCCCAATTCAAGCCCCACATACGGAACATAGTAAGGCCCGATATGATTTCCTTCCATGAACATCGCGTTGTAATATAGTCTTTATTATTCTCAATGTTTTCGTGTATATCTCCTTCGTGATTTTGCGAGAAGAAAGAGTAGAAAGTCTGCACACAACCTGTCCTGTCCTCTCGCTTCGTTACTCGTTTGTGAATTTCGCTCATCGCGACTGCCCTAAAATGTCTGCGGCGTTTCTCCTTTATCGAAATGCGACCATCGTGGCCAGAACCGAACCCGCGACCTGCGGATTAGCAGCCGAGCAACATAGCCCCTCAACCCCCGCGGTGGATGTACTGTGAAGCCCAACCTATAAAGCAAGAGGCCGAAAAGAGATGCAGCTATAGTTACATACTAAAACAAGCTAATTCAATCCGATGCTCAAGTCACCACTGTGCTCGTCCCTCCGCCGACTTCGTTTATGTTACGTCTGCACGTCTACGAGGGACAGACCGAATAAGCAGTCGCTAATTGCCAACTTGAAATTTTTTTTCAGATCTAGTGGTGTCTAGACTTTTGACGTCGACTGCGCATTTTTTTCACATTCCTGTTGTTCCTTTTCAGCCCCATCAAATTGTGACCACATTGGCCCGGAGTCGAACTGATGATCCGCCCCGCCGCGGTGGTCTAGTGGCTAAGGTACTCGGCTGCTGACCCGCAGGGCGCGGGTTCAAATCCCGGCTGTGGTGGCTGCATTTCCGATGGAGGCGTAAATGTTGTAGGCCCGTGTGCTCAGATTTGGGTGCACGTTAAAGAACCCCAGGTGGTCGAAATTTCCGGAGCCCTCCCCTACGGCGTCTCTCATAATCATATAGTGGTTTTGGGACGTTAAACCCCACATATCAATCAATCAATCGAACCGATGATCCTGAGCTCAGCAGCGCTAACTTACGCTATAGCCTGATGAGATACCGCCGTGTGTGTTCACCAGTAAGTTCTGGGATTTCACCTCCAATAACCCCGGCATTATCTTGAGAGCCGTCGTATAGAGGACGGCTTCATATATTTTGAACATCTCGTCTCTCTTGACGGCCGCTTAATGTGAGTGCACGGGCCTTACGAATTTCGTCTACTTTGAAACGCTGTTGCCGGGTGCGGGATTCGATCCCGCGGCCTTCAGGCCAGCAGACGAACACAGCCAATTCTACCAACGTGGCGTGAGCGGCGGGTGATGAAAAAGCTTTATTCATACTTACGAAAAGCTAATCTTTATCTGTAGTGCCACTTGGGGGAATTAATTGATTGATTGATATGTGGGGTTTAACGTCCCAAAACCACCATTTGATTATGAGAGACGCCGTAGTGGAGGGCTCCGGAAATTTAGACCACCCGGGGTTCTTTAACGTGCACCCAAATCTGAGCGCACGGGCCTACAACATTTCCGCCTCCATCGTTGGGGGGAATTGAGCACGCATTTGGGCGATAACGACGCAAGTGGTGAAAGTCACGGATCGGCCGACGACGTCATTTGTTCATGCTCGATCTCTGCGCCGAAAAGAAAAAAAAAGAGGGGGGGGGGCAGGGGAAAAGAGGAAGGAAATGGGGGGTCGAGAAATGGGGGAGGAGTAGTTGATAATCGAAACGGGCACATCAGTATTCCTGTATGAAATGCGCAGACACCATTTGTTTTGTTGTTCTTGTCGCACAACCGTGACACGCTGACGTATACTCAAGTCCCATCGAACAGAGAAGTCTTCCCTTGTCCAGAAGCTGTAGGCATCAACGGACATCAAAGCGGAGCGATGGTAAGGAGGAGGAGGAGACGGAGAGGAACGGTCCGCGAACATTAAATATTCAGAGCCCTCGTTTCCCGTGAAAAAAGAAAAAAAAGAATACAAGCCTGTCGTAAGAAAAAAGCTTGCTTGCTGCCACCTCATTACTAAACTAACGTCTCTTCCATGTCCATTCCAGAAGAGCCCATCGCGCGCACAAGCCGAGTGGTGCCAAAGCTCAGAGCCAAAAAAAGGAACACGGGGAAGAGATTTGTTGGCACTGCAGAGTCGTCGCTGTGCTAATGAAGTGGCGCCGATCGAGAATTGTCCATGACTCTTCGTGACATAACCCAATAACGTTTTTTTTACCGTGATGTTAATGACTCCCGCATAGTATAACGAAGAAAGTTTCATTCTTTTTCGTCTAAGCAGCGGGATATTCGATGGTACAGACGTTTGAGCTTTAGTGGTCACAGTTGAGCTGGCTATAGATAGCGCATTCTACTGAAGTCGCTAATGCACGTGAGACCGCTTCGGGTTGCGTTGTATATATGGGCACGTGTCATATACGTTTGAATACGCACATGGTAAAGCAAACAGTGCACCTGCGACCATTGCAGACTGGGAGTCTGTCGACTGTTAAAATTCGAAGCCCTACAGGGAAGCAAGCGATCCTTGGCATGTAGCCATGCCATGACGTATAAGTCTTTCTTTCTTTCTTTCTTTCTTTCTTTCTTTCTTTCTTTCTTTCTTTCTTTCTTTCTTTCTTTCTTTCTTTCTTTCTTTCTTTCTTTCTTTCTTTCTTTCTTTCTTTCTTTCTTTCTTTCTTTTCTCTATTTTGTCCATCACACTGCGCAATTCTCTCTGCTAACACTGTCACATTAATACTACTTGTAGTTTTGCGTTTTAGCACATGGTTCCTATTCTTTCTTTGTTTGATTGAAGGTGAGAGGAGGCCTGCTTGATAAGGATATAGCTTCGACACTTCTGCGTGCCAATGAACTGCGCATGCTCGAAATTCATTAGGTTTTCCTTTTGAACACGCTATTCAATCGAAAGAAAAATCGGCTGGTAGTTAGCACTGGTCCGCGCTTGTTGGGGTTTCTAGTCCTAACGTACTTCCGCTTCGTATGGTCGATTTTGGAGTACCAACTATCTCAAACCTTCGCGCTGTCTAGTCATATCAGTAGAAAACTTGGCGCACTTATCACAGACTACTCGACTGTAACGGGACCAGAATTGTGACGCGAGGGTAGAGTCTAGGTGTAGCAAAAGTTTGAACAAAAAAAAAAAATCGCGTTACACTCGAGCGAATACGGTAGACCACTTGACAAATGCAAAGAGCTGGGTCGGTTCCCACGACTCCACTGCCACGCCTGCTCGTGTCCTCAACGTTCCCTGGCTTTTGTGTCCATTCGTTATAGCGCTGCGCCAATAGCCAGACAAATTGCGCGAAAAGGTTGCGCTCGGTTATCACGCCATGTCGAAGTCACCGCCTCAGAGAAGCGCAGCTGGATGGATGGATGTGGCTGTATCCTTTAGATCGGGCGGCGGCTAGCGCCACCTAGCCGTACTACTTAGTGAACTAACCATTACATTTATCTTTTTTTTTTCCTTTAAATAATGAAGCTGAGGATTCGTACTTCGCAGTGGAGGGTTTAATTTTCACTCGTGCCTTGACTTTAGCCACCAATCAGATAACCTCCTTCTAGTTAAGTGTATCCGCTTGAAGTCTATTTTGCCCTCGCTGTCCCTAAACCCCAGTGCTTTGAAAAACTCTGCGCCATCATCCTGAACTCTAGGGTGAAGCCCTTTACAGAACATTATCAAGTGTTCGCCTTCCAAGCTCGGGTGGAGGCAAAGCGACGCCTCGATGGCGACACATACGCAGGAGCAAAACGCGGTGGCAAAAGGAAGGAAAAAAAAAGAAAACATCGAGGAAGGAGGGGGGCTATATAAAATCGGAACAAAAAAAAATCTCGGCCACGACTGGCATGTAGTACTGCCACGCGAGCGTCCGTCGAAAGCCTCTCTTACGGTGCAGCGCATTGCTCTGGAAAGCACGGCTAGCACTGCCGCGGTGACCCCGATACGAAGACGAGACAAGGCAACGTGCAGGACGACTTCTCGGCCCCCGGCGAGCAGCCCTCGGCTGCCTGCATTGCTAGGCGTGCTACCTCCGCACCCCGTCGCCACGATCCGCTTTTCGAGACTACGTCGTCTCTCTCTCTCTGACGCCTTCCGAGAATGCGACCAGGCGCTCAAGAGAGAGCAGACATGGAGGAGTGGAAGCGACAGCGCACAGGAATATCGCAACAGCCGGATTAGAGGGAGCGGTGGCACGATAGGTCGCTATCTCAAGCTTCTCAGAAAACTTCCCATAAAAGTTGCCTCTAGTGGCGATGGTTTCGATTTCGTTCCTTATTTTGTCACTACTTGTACCAAAGTCACTCTATACGGGTTATGCGCTGAGCCTTGATCCACAAAACGGCAACACACGTCGCTGCGCCACTTTGAAGGTCCGTTCGTACTAGCCGTCCGCGATTCACCGTGTAGAAGGTGTTGCGGAGGTCTCTAGATATCCAGGTTGCCGTACGGATCTCGCACACAACGCGTGCAGCGTTGGGCGTGCGGCGAGCGGGAACCATCAAAATGGCGACACCGACGCTAGTGATTCTTGCAGATGACGTCAAGTGCGTACCCCTATATACTCTCATCGTATCTATGACTGTCTGTCATCGTCTCGCTTTCTTAATTCTTTCTTTTCAGTTCAGTGTCCGCCGTGGTGGAGCTGTGGTTATGCTGCTTACGCACAAGATCCCTGAGAGTCGCTTATGCGTACCACCGATACAGCACAGCAACGCCGGGATATCGCACGCTTATTGGAGGACGCCGCCTCACCAAAGGGTTCCCGCTGACCTCCTCTGAGCAGTGTAACCCATCCTTGAGTCGGTTCCTTCTTTTAGAAAAAAATCAAGGAGGTTTAAGAAAAAAGTGCTGGTGTGGAAATTCTTGCCCGCAAGTGAACAAATGCTAACTGTAAGATGGCGGCTGTGGCAGCCGTCTTACTAGGGGCATGACGAACTGTTGGCGTTCGGCGATTGCGAAGCGTTTTCCTAGCACGCCCAACGCGTTTAACGTGACAACGTTTCAGGGTCAGATAGTGCTCAAAGTGCGTCTTTGCTAGTTTTATTTAGTAAGGCTCGAATTCACAGCAAATTTCATTGAAGATTAAGTCACCGATACTAGTCTCTGCGGGATAATTTCTTCGGAAACAACTATCTTTTAATTTATAACTGACGTATTCTTTAGACTGACAAATCAAAGCCACTTGATGTTTAAGTGGGCACCCCCAGAAAATAGAACGTTTCTGAGATATTTGTAGGGCAAAACCTGGCTTCACTACTGCTGGCAAAGCATTGCAGGAGCTTCCATCCCAAAAATATTATGTAAACCTCCTTGGGAGAAGTAAAGTTCTGACCAACACCACCATCATCATCATCATCAACATCATCGGCTGCTTACCCGAACGTCGCTATGCCGGCCGTGATAGTCTAATTTCGATGGAGGCGGAATACTCAAGACCAGTGTACATCGTGCGCTGTCAGTGCACGATAAACAACACCAGGTGGCAGAAATGCAGAAATTCACGGAGCCCTATACGCTACGGTGTCCCCCGTAATCATATCACGGTTTTTGAACGTAAAATCTCTAATTACTATTCTTCTTTTCATTCATTACACACACAGGATTTTGAATCCTTCATAACGATGTTCCGCCTTTGGGACGTAAAAGTTTTTTAGCGAACCAGTGTATTGAGAAAACGTATGCGACGATTTAGAGTACTATAGGTATTCTATACTATGGGAGAGCATGTGATTAGAAAAAGTTGTTAACTATTAAGAGTACTTGTTACTCTACTATGGGTGAGATTAAAGCAGTCTCGCGGGCCTCACTCTTCATGAGGCCGTGTCGGTTGTATACTTCGCAGATTGTATAGGCAGTTTTGTAAGATAGAAACACTGAAATCGCAAGCGTACGCAAATTCAGCCCTATAAGATCCGCTGTTCAAGGTCGTGTTTGTACGCACCGTTTTTCAGCCTTTGATGCTGTTTCTCAATCACGAACTTGTCGGCGATCGGTTGTTTCTGTAATCTCAATGTCTTCTTTTATCCCGGTGTCCAGTCATTACACGTTCCAACGTTTCATTGTTGCCTGGACATGAACGCATGACGGTCGCCGTTGCCTGTAGAAGCCGAAGCGTTGCGCTGTATAGCAAGTGTATGATGGTCTCATTTCCGGCACTCAGGAAGGAACCACTTACGAGGGAGCAGTACACAATGAAAAAAAAAAAAAGAAAGAAAGAACGAACGAAAAAAGAAGAAAGAAAGAAAGAAAGAAAGAAGGAAGGAAAGAAAGAAAGAAAGAAAGAAAGAAAGAAGAAAGAAAGAAGAAAGAAGAAAGAAATAAAGAAAGAAAGAAAGAAAGAAAGAAAGAAAGAAAGAAAGAAGAAAGAAAGAAAGAAAGAAAGTGGGCACGTCAGGCCCACCAGGTTTCGGTTGGAGGCCCCATTTTCCCAATCGGACGGCAGCTCCTATATTTATTTAATGATCCCCACTACTGACTCTTACCCCCGCTTAGGTTTGACAGCGCAACTTCTCATTAAAGCTTATTTTCCCACAAGTGGCCTCTGGAACTCGTTCACTCAAGTTCCTCTCTTACATTGTTTATCATCTACATTAATCGGTACTCATGTCACTACGCATGGGTTTTCCCACTGTTCTCGACCTGCTCACTTGCGCGGGTCTCTCAAACTTCTCCCCGTCCAATCATTACACCCTCTCCCTGCTTTTCCTGCTCGTGCAGTTACGGGGCGTTGCCCCTAACACTGCACCCGTCACTGAGAAAGGGCCCACTCGGAAGATAAAAATAAACGCACACAAAAGCAACAAAAATGGAGGCGGGAAAAGAAACAAACAAACAAAAGCGAAGCCAGCGAAAAGCAGAGCGGTGCTCCCACTATCACCGCAGTGGGAAAAGCAGCGCCGGCACGGTGCGCCGAGAACGAGCTTCGAGTGCGATGCGATCATCGCGCCGTGACGGCCTCGTTTCGCATAACTCCCGAAAGCCGACGGCCTCGCGAAGTGCGGCCGATCACTCAACAACAAAATGAAGGCGACGTTCTCGCGACCCAGCGGGCTTGTTCGTCGACATGGTAGGAGAGTACCGCGACAATGAGTCATCTGAGTTATACTATAGTTACGCGGGTACGCTAACCTCAGTTGAAGGGAAGTTGAAGCACTCTTTTTTCTTTCAAAGATGCACGCATCTCCACAAAGTGAATCATGAAGAGTGGGCGAAGCACTGAAGATCGTTCTTACCATAAATCAGCCGTGACATATTCACCGCTTGCGAATGTAAATGAGTGAGAACGGGTGTGTACAGTATAAAGAGTGTGTTTTTTGTCGGTGAGCCACCGCTTCCTGCGCCCTCAACTTCGAAGATAGCAGCTTGTCGGCGTTGTCGTTTTACCGCAGCGTCCAGAGTTCTGGCCTCCGAGGTATCTTGCTGTCTGCATAGGCGTAGAGCCACGTGCACTCTTGCCTATATATACGGAGTAGCAGGTTGTCGGCATTGGCGTTTCCCCTTTCGCGAGCGAGTGCGCTTTCGCGATTGTTTTCGTACATGGAAGAAAGAGAGTGTGTCGACTGGAACGCGCTTATTCTTCATCTTCAGCAGCGTCATCGTGATCACCGGACAACGATCAAGCCTAGACCCTGAGGTTCTTCGCCCCTAAAAAACAAATGATGGCTATGGAGCATGTAAGCACAGTTTCAACCCAGCCAAAGAAAATGTGGTGTCTGAGTTACCAAACAATGATGGAAAACAGCACCTATTGGCAAAAAAAAGCGGATGCTGTGGCTGCAGGTCTTCTCGAGATGCTGAGCGAACGCAGGGACGTCATCCACGGTATACCACGTTATCTACAACATCAGCGCTGCTGAAGCGTGAGCTCCACGATGAGATCCAGCAGCTGCACGTCAGGAGTTAAGTCGTGGAGGCAGCGGTTGAAGATAGGAGAGGCGGTTCATCACGTGGCGCTCGGCTGTCCATCGTTCTTGCAGGCACTGCGCCGTGTCGCCTGTAGGGAGACAGAAATTAGGTGCCTTCTTCCTTTTCCTCATGAACCACTAACAACAAGCATATCGCAGTCCAGCTGCAGCACTTTGAGCTTCGCCGTGCTCACCTGAGCTTTCGTCGCATAAACAGCGCTCTCGAAGTTTGGTTTAGTGAGAGGCGCAAATCTTTCGTTCGAGTGCAGCCATACTCCGCCAAAAAAGAAGCGTAGACGGTGTAGCTTTTCACGCGCAAAATTTTTGACAGGTTCGCGTGAGCGAAGCAAGAAAGGCATTCCTCTCACTCACTTTCACCCTGTTACCGCAGATACAATTCGTGCGCACGTGAGGGAGGAGCAAGGGGGAGAGGGGCTCCACCTTCACGGAAGTGCAAAGCGCCCCACACATACTGAGTCTGACCTGCCCAATCATAGTTTAAAGAAAACAGGTTGCGGCTATGCAGTTTTATAAGCAACCATGTATATGGGGAACCACCGATGCTGCATTCCAAGAACTGTTTACTTCACATCTTCATGAGAAGCATCTGATCACATCATTTTCCCTCTTTTTTTTTTTTTCATCCATTGTGAAGCATGATGTGTTCCCGTGTGCTCAGATTTGGGTGCACGTTAAAGAACCCCAGGTGGTCTAAATTTCCGGAGCCCTCCACTACGGCGTCTCTCATAATCATATGGTGGTTTTGGGACGTTAAACCCCACAAATCAATCAATCAAGCATGATGTGTTTTCGGCACGACCTAGGAAGTGGGGTGTGGGGTGTGCAGCAAGACGGACATACCCCCCCCCCCCCCCCCCGCAAACAGGGAGCCCTGCGCGCTTATGCAGCAAGCCCTGTAATTTATACACAACCAGACGGAAAGCCTAGCTGCACTTATCTCGACAATGGTCGCTCCTCCCAACTTAAGCTGACAGCTCAGTTAGGGAAGTTAGAGATACGCGACCTGTTTGACGGCTACAAACCAAGGATAACTTTTTCCTGCGTACCAGGCGCCAACTGCAGTTGGCAATGACTACTTCACACCGTTTAACTGAGGCTTGTCGCGAGGCTTGTAGCGTGCTCGCGTAACTAGGATATTAGAGATCACCGACTTGAACAAGCGACTGTAACAGCAATGTCACACACCGCGAAAGACAAGACTGGACTATGACTGAGTGTGCGCGCATGTGCTGCCGAATGTGCTGTTTCTATCTTCCCTCTCTGCTCTCTTTCATCTCCCCTATCCCTCCCCCATGCGCAGGGTAGCAAACCGGCTGCCTATAGGCTGGTTAACATCCTTGCCTTTCTTTTCCCTCTATTTTCCTTCCTTCCTTAGAGATGGTGTCCACGGTGCGGTGTATACGGCGGCGGCGTCACACGTTGCTTCACGCATCACGCGATATAAACGGGCGACACGAGCTGGCGTCTTCGAGGAACTTAAAACGAAAGAAACGTGACCGATTGTCGCGTGCACATCATCGATCAAGCGCTGGCTACTATGTACACTGGCTTTTTTCGAGCGTGACCGCGCCTTCTTCCTCTTCCGTATAGAAACAGGGCGTGATGCTACTTATTGGTGGCTAAACAGGGCCGTTAAGCTAATGACAGGGCGTGAGAGAAGGAGAAGAACGTTTCCGTCAGGTGCAAAATTGCTACGCATTCACGCATTATAGGGGAGGTGAGGGGGTGAGGGCAGCGTGGTTGCATGCATATCAACAACGAATACGTTCTTGGTCGAAATTATCGCGTCCTGGATTCGGGGCACCGCTCATCATAAGTGGGTATGCGCACCACACATTGGCTAAATACTACTGCTCACGACTGAAACAAGGCGACCAACAGTAAACTCTACAAACGGGTATGTGGCACAGATATTTGTGCGGCCTATCGAATTATATATACTCTGGCTGAAACGAAATAAACCACGTTGTGACTGCTCACGGAGGATCTACTCTTGAGTATATATATATAAATATATATATATATATATATATATATATATATATATATATATATATATATATATATATATATATATATATATATATATATATATATACATATATATATATATATATGTTGTGTGTGTGTGTATCCTAAAACCTAATGTGCCACATAAATTGGGTAAATACCACTATACGCAACACTTCCAATAAGTAAACAGGGAACAGTGAGCCAACAAATGGCGTTATCTTAATTACGCAGTCTTGTAATCATTGGTGATTTCTTTATCGTGTATTGGTGATATCTTTATTGTGTGAAAGATTAGTTTTGGGGAAGGTGTTTATGGATGTAGCTGCCTTCCTGAAAGAGCGAAACCGCGGGACCATGTTGCATCGCAACCTGAGCCACCTTCACAGTTCGCACCTGTGCCACTTCAGTGGTAGAGCCGATATCATGTGTCGTTGATATTACCACAACCGTGTTTGACACGATCCGCAGCACACGCATCCAGCACACCACGTTCGTGACAGTGGCCACACAATTGGCGAGCAATGCTGGCCATGCAACGCTGGCCTGCGCTAGCGCCGCGCCACTGGACCGGCACGAAACTTCGTTTGGGTGGAAGTGATTCACAAAGTTCGAAACAGCTAGAAAGGGGCATTCTTACCGGGAATTCGATTCTTGAGTTTACGGGCATAAGTCCGTCCGAAAAAAAAAAATAGTAGCAGGAGCTGTATGTATTCGTGTGAATAT
>NC_051174.1:100486536-100564036 GCF_013339725.1 Rhipicephalus microplus
ATGGTATCAGAAAGTAAACCATAAATACGCTGACCTGCCGTCTAGGCAGCTTACATATATTAGAGCAGACTGACATAACTGTGTCATCACATAAGCAGGCTACCTAACTATGTACTAGCAGGCTCTAGCCTATCTATACCTAACCTCGAATTCGCAAGTGCATTGACAAGTGATTTCATAAGGGAAATCTAAGTCACCAGAGCTGTACGCCAGAACTCTCTGGTGTACTTTTTCTTCGTCATTTTGCTGCGTCTTGCTTCATTACCATTGCAAATAACCTCTAATAATGTTCTGCTGCCGTTTGGGATAGCATACATGATGATCTTCAAGCACAATTCCTTCGTTTTGACATAAACCTGATACATGTGACCTTGTTTTCACCTGTGGGAGTTCAACGCTGAATTCTGTGCTACTCACAATTTTTCTTTAAGAGATGTAAGTTGATTTTGTGAAATCTTCTGGCTCCTTACTGCCCTTATAATATGTATCATGGTTGATGATAGCGCTAATCACCTAAATCGTTTTTCTTGGTTCTTCTTCCTGTTCGCTAAAAGGTTGTTTCGCTCATTGCTGTACAAGTGCCTTCTTGATTTTTTCAATTGTCAATCACAGTGTACTCAATGCTCGCGCAAGAATATTGTCATTAAAAGACATTTAAATCACTCAAAGACTAAAGACGAGAAAGCGCTTTCCTTTACGTCTTCACTACCGTTCTTACCAGCGTCATCCCCTTTTCACCGCTTAATTATGCATAAGCCACGTGTACATTGTCAGCCCTTATATCTCATAATATCAGCATTTCGGACATTTTTTTTCACTACGCGCTTTTGTTTTCGCATGTAGAGTGAGAAACTCACAAAACAAAGCGAAATGAGTTGATCGCACATGATGGTCATGCGAGACGTGACAGAAAGAACTTGTGATAGCATGGCAAAGCAGGATTGGAAAAAATAACTGATGGTTCCATCTTATACAAACCAATGAAGAGCTTCGGTCTTCATGGCAGAAAGAACGCGGGAGTGACACGTCGTCAAGAAAAGATAGGAAAACCAGGAAAAAATAACGCCATCGTTTTTTGTTATTTTCAGAGGATATTTAGATGCCCTTTAAGCCGAAGCAGGTCAAGCGGCTTCTCCGCTCTGTAACTCAGCCTCACTCACTATATTGATGAAAAAGAAAAGTCGCAGCTTTGCCATAGAGGCGAAGCAATGAACGCAATAGCAATAAATTGGAAGGTCACGCAAATAATGGCAAGTAGATGGAAACGTGTCCTGCGTTTCTCACGCACGAATGACGCACAAAACGTCCGCACAGGCATAGAGTTTCTCAAAATTAACTAGAGGGCACTCTGGCGCTGCGATTGTTCAGCGACCATGGGAATGATGGGTAGTACACACTTTTGCCTAGTCTTCGTACTTGCGGGCGGCGAATCGTACTTGCGGCTTCGTGTATTGTTGTGTTTCGATTTTGTTTTAAAAGAAAGATTGAACCATTTTGAACTTTGTGACCCACTTTGGAAAGGTAAGTCTAAAAAAATAGGGTGGTGAAGCGCAATCGCTAAAAATTTGCTCATTTTTGTTTCGTGAGAAAACAGCTCCAAGCCACACGAACACGCACGGAGCCAAAAGCAGGCCAGAAGTACGAAGTTTAGACAAATGTGTGTACTACCCATCATTCCTATGCTCACTGAAATGCCGTGCGTTGCAGCTACCATAGACACTAGCGCCAGAGTTCCCTGTAGTGTATATTAGGAAACTTTATGCGCACAGGTACATATGAACGCGAATAAGCGTCCCAGTTGTTACTTCGCCCTGTCTGAAAAGCGCGCCCGTTTCGCAAACGGAGGATGTGCAACGGTTGCAGTGACCTTTGTGCACCCGGTAACTAGAACAGAATACGTACGACGTACGATCCTCCCCACTGCAAGATAAGGGTCCGCGATCGAGTGTACACACTCTAATTCTGTACGCGGGCCAAAGTACGCGTGAGAAATGAGAGCCGCCGACAAAGCCGCCGTGTGCATCTTGCGGATAATGCTGAAAAAACGATAGTTACCCCCCTCCCGATATGCCCGCCAACAGCCGTGAGTGGTAGATATAAATAGCTTGCTGTTTGAACGTCTAAGGAGGATCCCACGGTGGCTCAGAAGTAGTGCCTCGCATTCACGACGAGGAAGTCCCACGTTCGATTGTGCGCGCCGGAGTCTAGTTTCTGGATTTTTAAAGACGATAGTCTTTCTTGGGAACTTTCGACGCAAAAATTTTGGTCTGTCTGTACATTTGTCTGTTTGTCTACCCTTACGGTACCGGGTACTCTAAACGGCCCCAGCCGATACCCCAAACGGCCAACCCCATCTGCAGCGCCCACCAATGTTGCTCAAAATTCAGCGTTCCTATTTGTGCGATTGTCGATTAAAAAGCAATTATTGCGCATATCTGAGGCACCATAACAACGCGTATATGATCTACATGTGCATCTTTTACTAGAAAAGGCATACATAAGTAATTCTAAGGACCGTAGCGTTTATCACGCTGCACTGACTATGCAACACTTGCACGAAAAGGCGAGTGTTTCCAACGCTTTGCTAAGACTACACGGTGGTGGCACCTGCCCGTCGCCTTGCGTTCTACACCTTATTACCTCTGGGACGGGCGCACGCCCCGTCTCGAACGCGCAACGTTTTCCAAGTAAACTGCCAGATGGCGCTGATGTTTCACGTATGACGTGACTTGATGCGCTCGTTTGTCTCCGCTGCACGCTCGAGGCACTCTAATACAGCGCCTCCAGAATACCATTCACCAAGTTTTCTGGCGCAGAACATCAAATAAATGTTTTGTTCACTCTCTCCCCATGCAAGACTATCGTCTTTGGACGTTTGCAGATTAACATGCAGATACGGGGCCAATTTTTTTCTTTCTTGGGTTTTCGTTATCATATATATATATATATATATATATATATATATATATATATATATATATATATATATATATATATATATATATATATATATACGGTGCATGACATTGACGCCGACGTCGGCGGTGACATCCAGCCGAGAGTGTCCATATAGTTGCTATCGCAATAAAAGGAACAACGATGTCACACCTTGTAAAACGGCTGCCACTCGTGTGCTTTTCAGTGATGGAGGTGATCGGTCCCCAGAAGCGGACAACCGCGGCTTTGGCCTTCAGTGTCGGATTTGCCATAGGCATCATCATGCTCCCAGGCTTTGCCTGGGTCCTCCAAGACTGGAGAAGCCTGCAAGGCGCCATCAGCGTACCTCTTCTGGTATTCGTGCTTTGGTCATGGTGAGTAAAAACGAAAAAGAGTGGCAAGCAATACATGCTACCCTAAAATTCCATTTAGGTGTCTGGTAGCTGCATCTGTACCTCGTTGTTAGTGTGTCCTAGTGTATTTCATTCACAAGAAAGTGCTTTATGCCGGAGTCCACGAACCGTACAGCTTCTCACAATAACACCTAGAGTGAAGTCTGACGCTAGTGAGCTGCTGGATGCAAGGGAATGCTGGGATACGCGAGATTCGAATTCGTCCTGGATTTGTGTACCTCGAACATGCATCAGGTGTCACGTTAAAGTGGCTGATTTCTTACTAAAGGAGCACAGAACAAGCTATTTATTTTTCTGCATTGCACAGAAACGTGTCTTCTTTAACACTGGAAACTTCTGCATCGATGTAAAATTTTACAAAGCGTAAAAAGTTACTAACGGCCACTGAATTAGGCAAGACGACGACAAAGCGAGCTTTCCCTCTGCCATTTTATGCCATCTGTTCTTTTTTTCGCCGTTTGGTTGTGCCGTCAAGGTAAGGGAACTTTTATTTTAAATATAATACGCGTGGATGAGAATCGTTTAAGAACGGTTTGTTTTAGAAGAGCTCTATTTACGCATTCGCATTGACTTTCGATCCATTACCACCTACCACAAGCCTCGCAGACACATATATACCGTCATTCCCAGTGCTGCAACGACGCCCTGTAGAAATTCGCATAGGCAGCGGCGCCACACTTCCCTCAAGGTATGTTTGTAAGAAACTCTGCCAGCAACAGCTCAGTGACGCATTTCCGTCTACGAAATTACGTCGATAGCATACGCACAATCAGACAACAAAATGTTACGTCAGTGGGAATCGAACCCATGAGCTTTCTAGGTCCAAAACAACAAATGCTGGGCATGCTATACACTTCTGCATGGTCCCATACTTTTTAGGCTTTAAAAAACACGCCTTTTGTATTTGCCACATCCCTCCCTTTCACAGCGTTCTTGGTCAAGTGCAGTTATGAATCATGGCCATGACATCGGTTATTTGTTTCTTCATCGAGTCGTTTTCAAGCGTCTATCCTGTTCAACACCGTTCCAATAGGAAAAATGCAATTTTCTCAACGCATTAACACGATTCCAGGTGGCATACTTACCCCAAGCTTTGCTGTCACTGATAGGATTCATCTATAATAAAAACAGTTCTGCAACGCCCACCGGCTTGCCTGGTGTTAACGAAGGAGTTATCTTAAATTAGCTAGAGGGGACTGTTGCGCTATAATTGTTCAGCTACCATGAGAATGAAGCGTGGTACACAGATTTCCTTAGTCTTTGTACTTGCGGGCGGCGAATCGCACTCGCAGCTTCGCTTATTGCTGCATTTCGGTTTCATTTTGAAGAAAAGAACTAACTCTTTTGAACTTCGTGACCCGATTTGAAATGGTAAGCCCAAAAGATTAGGGTGGTGAAGCGCAACCGCTGAAAATTTGCTGATTTTCGTTTTGTGAGAAAACAGCTCCAAGCCACACGAACACACACGGAGCCAGAAGTATGAAGGTTAGACAAATTTGTTTACTACCCGTCATTCCCATGCTCTCTGAAGCGCCGTGCGTTGCAGCTCCCATAGACACTAGCGCCAGAGTTCCCTCGAGAGTATATTTAGGAAACTATATGATTTGACCTCCACGTTTCCCACTCACGCTAGCCCCATCGAATGATCGCAGCCGGCGAAGGAAAATGCACAACGCAGGTCGCGTTTCTCTCTGGTCCGACAGTGGTGTTAAATAACTTCAACATACCGCTAGTAGTCGACCTTGGCTCAAGTTCGGCCTGCAGTCAGTCGCGCTCTTGTGGCTGTCACATCGCTTTCTGTGGATCCACACTCATCGTTAACTACTATATCTACCACAAGCATTTATTACCACAAGGGCTTGTTTAATATGAAATGATGGACGTTATTTGTCAGGATGGAAATGTATTACTAAGCATCGACGTGGGCGCATCCACGTCAAGTGGTGCTATAGCTGTCAAATACATATATACATTGCGCAAACTCTCTTATATCCATCAGCTAAAAACTACTTCTGCAAGGGCGCGTGTCAATTTGCAGTTTTACCCATTCTTATCAAAGGGGTATGAATCTTATTTTATGTTCACTTTGAATCAAAGGAGATTCAAGAGCTAGTTAACCTTTGTTATTCGCTTTCTTGTTGAAAAGCAAGCGACAATGATGCCATAGGAGGCACACGGGCTGCTATTAACAGCGAAGCTGGTGAAGCTCGATGTAGAATGGATAACCACAAAAAACCTATTGACATCTTGAATGGTAACATTTCACAGAAATTGAGCAAATACCACTCAACCCTACCGTTTCAATGAAAATGAAGAAGGCGACAGTTGGTCCGACTAATGGCTAACAACTGATGGCGGTGAGCCCAGAGTGCGCACAAGGAGAGAATAGTGGAGAAAGAAAAAAAGGCAATGGTGGTGGCGAGAAGATAACGAAGCGATGGAATGCCTGCGCCAATGAAAACATGTCTGTAGCAACGCCTCTTAGAAAACTATGCCTGGAACGTGGCTCTCTCCTCAATCGAGAGCTTGCTGCCAGCTCAAAATCTTGAAGGCCATGCTTCCTACCACGTGTTGCGACCGTCCGCCGCGTGGGACCGCTCGCCTCCATACCGCTGTCACGTGACATCACAGCTGCTCGGAGGCAACTGTGAGAGCATTGCTGTGTTCGCAGGGGGCGACCGCCACAGGCGTTCGCCTCCGTACCGGAGGGGGAGGGTAAAATCCGAGGGTAGGGCGGCAAGTTGGCGGCTCACGTTTTAGGCATAATTTTTTTAGGAGGCGTTGCCTATAGATGTCAAGGAGGTTTTAAATAATTTTAACCTTCTTGGTAGATGTACGAGAGGCGCGAACGTTTGGCTTCACCCCGAATTTTTGTATTTGACATTGGGACATGCACGTCGAGTGTGCGATAGTGTGTGGTTAAACTTGAACCGCACTGCACTAAGAATCAACCTGGAAACAATTTGGCGCCACCTACTTATTGGCCGCGAGGGCCAGAGGCCAGCGCTGCGATCGTTTTGACGTCACAGATAGGATGCGTGCGCTCGCCTTGCTGCATAGTAGTTGTGGGAAACGGCAGCTTTGCTTTCGCGACACCACTTGCATTGTCCCCCATGGCTGCACTGGTTCTTAGTCACAGTTTTAGGATGCAAATTAGACACGAGAGTGCCACTGAGGGCACCAATTTGTAGTTTGCTTGCCTGTATTATCAGATCCTACTGCTTTTTTTAGCATGTAGCTTCAAAACAAAGGGAAGCACGCACGGTGTCTACAGCAAAAGCGCAAGAATCGCGGTGTCGTAGCAGACAACCCAGCATACTATGAGTGACGTCATCACGTAGATGGTGCCACGGCATGTTCTCGAGGCTGATAGAAAGCCTAACAGCAACTTAGAAGAAGCCTATAAAGAACCTTGCATCACCTATAGCTATAGCTATAGCTAAATGCTCGCAACAACGTAGAAGGAACTAGATAACACTAGAATCGGCTAGTTTCACTGTGTAAAGGTTTGCGTGATTTAGAGTGATATGCGCAGTTTTTATCGGTCTTTTAACGGCGTCGAAGTTCTCGGGATATTAACGGGACATAATTAAAATGGACGAAAAGATAAACTCTCCGACATCAAGGGCCGAGCTTGCAGCATCCGGAGCTTACTGCCAACGGAGCCACTGCAGTGGGCATCTGAAAATAACGCCTTATGTAAATTCTCTGGCTTAATCGTCAGCTGGTTTTCATTACTGTTGCGTTAATTCTGTTTTTTTCTCGCTACTGAAGTGAGTCTCGGAGGTCAGGCAGAAAAAAAGCATGTGGTTCAAATCAGCTACACAACGTGCAATCTTTCAATGAATTCAGCTCTTTTAATAATTCCCGAATCTGTTATTTGACCTTTAAAAAGGCTTAGCTATAACATGCTATTTATGGAACTTAACTGTATACTCAACGCGAATCAAGAATTAAATTCTTTAGAATTGGTTCTATTACATACTTTAAACAGGAACCGAGTGCCGTATATGCTCGGAAAACTAACAAGGCTAGCACTCGAAGCTCGTACAAGTAAAAAAAAAAATGACCTTTGGTTGTAGCTTGCGGGGGGTACGCTTAGATAAACTCAGGTATTAATTGTTTTAAGCGAGTTAAACGGGCACATTCATTTCGCATAGCTCAAGAATGAGTACTTCACTCTCGCTCTCCTCTCTCGCTTCCTCACGAGAATTAAAGCAGAAACAGAGATTATCCCGTAAGATATGCATATTTTTTCGGTGACAGCGGTAGAGCTTCTTAACACTTACGAATTCACGGATCACCCCATTTCGTCACCGTCAATCCATGTACAGATTCACTGTAAAACACTAACCATATTCTTTCTAACTGTTCATTTCAGGTACCTGCCCGAGTCCCCTCGCTGGCTGATAGCAACCGGGAAAATGGACGAAGCTCGAAAAGTAATTCTCAAGGCCTGCGCTGACAACAAACAGCCAATTGACGATATCGACACAGTACTTGGCCAACTGAGAAAGAAAATCTTGCAGGTCATACTACTAACAGTACCTTTTAATGCGATTACAATTGTTCGCTGATTCTCAGCAGGTTTTCGCCGTTACAGTCATGTTGCGTGTATGTATATAGTAACGTGTTGTTAAAGCCTGCCGGATGCAGAGGAAGTGATCCACATGGCAGGGGCCGGTGTATTGGAGAAAGACAAGGATGATGATGCCATCACCTTCGGGCGATGATGCCATGTTTCAGATCTTTAGTTCATCATTCGTAGCTATGCCTGTCAGGAACAAGGGATGGGATGGTTTGACCGCTTGCTCAGCAACCATTTTTGTTTATTGGCAGCTTTTTCTCTGAATTATTTTTTAAAATTGGCTTTATTTCATTTTAGTTTCATTTAACTATCCTGCCGCCCCGGTTCTTGGCTCATCCCTCTCTGTGGGTGAGCGCCCTTCATCTGAGGTCATCAGCATCAGCCATGTTTATGTTGAAAATATAATGTTATTTTCGTTGTGTTTACGTTGTACGATATTCGTCAATACATTTTTCTTAACATAAAAAAATAGTCTCGAACAATTTTTTTTCGAAGCACGTTGCCGTGGATACAGCACAGAACGTGCACATACCTCGCACACGTCTCACGTAGTTTATTGGCGGGAGACTACCGAAGCAAATTATCGCTCAGGTTCTTCCTCAGTCAGTCGCAACAATCTTTCGCCTTTACCGAAGCAAATTAGTTTAGTACGGAAGGACGTTATCTGTTCAGAACAACCAGAGAATCGTGGTACGGAAAAAAATATCTTCAACTTCATCTACAATACTATATAGCACATTGACAAGCAGTTTTCAAATCAGACGCCGACGCCAGTCACACAATATCCTAATAAGACACGGTTCAGCTGACGTTGGAGACTTCCAGAAGTAGGAAGTCGCCGAACGAGAGCATGCGCCAAAGTCAACGTTTCGGAAAAAGGACGTGCTTTGAAAAAGATTCGCTGCCCTGACAATGCAATTCGTCTTATCGATGATTCGGCTTGATTTGTCTATTGACACGCTTTCAAGTACGGAATGAGGTGTTCAGTTAGCAATGTTGTTAACACTGACGAAGTGGTTCTTCGGTGCTACATCGTTGTTTAACTTTTCAGCAAGAGCAAGCGGCCGAAAAGAAGGCCAGTTGCTTGGACCTCATCAGAAGTCGAAGAGTATTTCTTTACACCTGCATCCTGGTATACGCATCGTAAGTGAAAACTGCCTGTAAAATAGGTTCACAAGGGTTTCTTGGTAGCACATCTTCAGTAGGTTCCTTTGTAGTGCACATGCGCGACGGGACAAATTGGAAGTACATTTGAACATAAGTTACCGGACTGAGTGTATCTGTTTTTTTTTATTTTGTCCTTTCGTTCATATGTGCTACTCAGAAACCTACGGGAGATATACAATAGGTTAGCGTTATATCAATGACTTGCTTTTTGAGGACTGCAATAAGCTTGGCGGTTGTTAGCGTGCGGTAGCTGAAATATGAATCCCAAGCTATTTGCAATCTTTCGTAAGTTTTTCACGCCAGTGGTACACCGCGTGTGGTACTCGGCTGCTGACTTAAAGGTTGCGGTGTCGATTTCTCGGGCCACGATGGTCGCGTTTCGGTGAAGGCGAAAGGCTGGCGTCCTGTCTACTGTGCAGCGTCAGGGCATGTTAAAGAACACGATATGGCGGAAATTTCCGAAACCTTCCCCTACGGCATTCTCATAACGGTATCTTGTACTTAAAATACCACCTTTTCTTCTTTTTAATAATAATAATAATAATAATAATAATAATAATAATAATAATAATAATAATAATAATAATAATAATAATAATAATAATAATAATAATAATAATAATATTAATAATAATAATACTTCATTCTACACATCCATAAGAAATACAAAAAAAAAAACGGGCCTGTCTAAGTCCCCAGGACTTGTGCGACTAGGCCCGGCAGAGCCGGTTACAGCGATGTGGATACAAGGTAACAAAATTATTGTTGTTTCCTTACTAACGAACAGACAAACGATTGACACCATTACTTTTTTACAGGCAGTAAATAAAAAAGAGGAACAAAGGAGGGACACAGAGCATACGTGGTATACAAGTAGACTTTGTGATGTTACAGCTCAGCGAGTAATTTCTTTAATTGCCTTTTTGAACTCGCTGAAAAAAAATTCGTCAGGTACTGCATTGAAAGTTTTTGGAATATATACATTTTGTAATAATAATAATAATAATAATAATAATAATAATAATAATAATAATAATAATAATAATAATAATAATAATAATAATAATAATAATAATAATAATAATAATAATAATAATATATTAATAATAATAACCTTAGATTATTATTTAGTGCACAGGCAAACCTCTGTAATTATTCTCAAAATACATGTAGTTTAATTTTTAATCGTGATAATTTAACGTACCAAAACACCATATGGTTAGGAAATATGCCGTAGTGAAGAACTGCAGAAAATTGCGATCCTCTGGGTTTCTTTGATGTGCACTTAAATCTAAGCACATGGGCCTGAAGCATTTTGGCCTCGACCGAAAATGCGGCCACAGCAGCCTGTCAAAATTTGTTAACACCCACAGGAGAAACGTGTACTTCACCGCAACGATATGTGACTAGCTTGCGTTTTTTGTCGCAAGAAACGCGACTTTCACCCCTTTCCCATCAACACTGCCATGTCAGGATGATTTCGCACGTGCCGTTAGTGATCTTTAAGTACTGGAGGCGCGGTCTTAAAGAATTCAAACGCACATGGCATAACAATAACTGTTCGACCAAAAAAAAGTATTAAGAGTACTATTTACTAGCAAAAACACGGCATCATAGCGAGAACGGATGTCGTGGCGGCCTTCGAAGATTTAGACCACTGGGTGTTCTTTAACGTGAGTTCACGTCACACATTACAGAGCTCTTCAACAATTCGACTGCGTCGTATGTACGCCACGGCCACGATCTAACCGCCACTATCGACTTGGCCATCGAGTAAGGTGGACTGCCGCTGAGTTAGGACTCGGTGCTTGAAAAAAGACGCCTCAAAGCGGAAAAGGGCATTTAGTATGTTTCACAGAGGCCGATTTCTTAATATTTTACTGAGTTTAGTTGGTAATCTGGTCGTAAGTTCTTTTTTTATTGAAATGTGGCATTTACGTTCCAAACCTACCATAAGATTATATGGACACCGTAGTGGAGAACTCCGGAAATTTCGACCACCTGGGGTTCTTTAATGGGCACCAAAATCTGATCACATGGGCCTACATCATTTCCGCGTCCATCGAAAATACAGTCGCCGCTGTCGGGATTTAATCCCGCGACCTACAAGTCAATAGCCGAGTACCTCAGCCACAAGACCACCGCGGCAGGGCTAAATTCTCTTTGTGTGTGTGTGTGTGTGTGTGCGTGTGTGTGTGTGTGAGTGTGTGTGAGTGTGTGTGTGTGCGTGCGTGTGTGCGTGTGCGTGCGTGTGTGTGTGTGTGTGTGTGCGTATGTGCGTGCGTGCGTGTGTGTGTGTGTGTGGAACAATATGACAACATTCCCCACATAAAACACACGTGACTTTAGAAAACACCAAACACCGTAGCAGGCATTCTATTAGAACATCATGGCCTAAAATACGTAGACTCAACCAGAAAAAAAAAACAAAGCACCAAATCGTGTAAAACAGCGAAAATTCCTATCGACCCACAGTGCGGCGAGTGGTATGATCTTCTACGGCCTGCAGCTCTCGGTGACCAACCTGGGAGGTGACCCTTACCTCACCTTCGTGATCGCTGCAGTCGCAGAACTCCCCGTGGCTGTCATCTGTTACGCGGCCATCAGGTGGTGTCGGCGACGTTGGACCATACTCGCCGTGTACGGCGTCACTGGCGTATGCGCGTTTGCCGTGGCAGTCCTGCCTCCAGGTATGCGACGGAGCACAGTCCCTAATAGGTGGCGTTGTCTGGACCACACTGTGAGGTGCACGGTGACCTGGTGCTTTTTTAGACATTAACTGACCCTCGCGCCATCAAACGTCGCACATCTTCTGGTGTGCTATCGCGATCAATATAAGCTCGAACACGCGAGCGCCTGTCGTATAGCTTCGAGCCCTACATGAGTTGATTCACAGCGGCCGCTGTAGGAAACAAATGGGAAAGGGTGGCGAGCTTCTACAAGCTGTTGATACTCCAGCCTCGATATTGTTCCTGCAAGACGCAGCTTGTCGGGTGGCAGTGGCTGCTAGCGGTGATACGATCTATCTCGAGCGCGCACAGCCACAACCGATGACACAGGTAGGTCATGGCCCTACAAAGATATCAGCTGTGACGTAGCCTGTCTTGATGCACGGGCCATGCTTTTATCACATCTGGGTGGTGTTCACTGGGCATATTGATATGTAACCTCCGCCTATTTTATTGCTTTGGTGCATTTCCTTTTCGTTTTAATAGGAAGCTTTAGAATAGCGCACCGCGAGCCCTTGAGGTGCGGTCGCTGTCAGGGCGCATGCGTCGTAACGCGAGTCGGCGTTCGTGTTCGTGGACCGCCCGCAAAAAATCCGAAATTGCGTGCGGTGATGGCGGCCCGCATGTGGCACGCAAGCGCTGGTTTCGAGGCTATGGTGTCGCTGCGATCGTGCGTTGCGGATCGCAGCAGGGCAAACGCTATTCTAAAACTCATACGGCGCCCGCAACGTCCGCAGCGCTTGCAAACGGCATTCTAAAACTCCCTAATACTGCTTATGGCCGAGGGCACACAATCAGCTGCCGTTTCACCGCAACGATCACGCGAGCGTGCCTACAGTCATTGAAACAACACCCCTTTTTTCCTTTGCGGTTTCGGCAGCGCCATTCTTGTATCATGTTTTCTCTATTTTGAGGCTGTATTTGCCACGCGCTCCTGTGTTCGAGCTCATATTGCTCACTATAGTACAGTGCTCGGCGAATCA
The DNA here is from genome assembly GCF_013339725.1 of Rhipicephalus microplus. Lineage (NCBI taxonomy): Eukaryota > Metazoa > Arthropoda > Arachnida > Ixodida > Ixodidae > Rhipicephalus > Rhipicephalus microplus. The sequence continues at coordinate 100,499,354 of NC_051174.1, forward strand.
AATGCAATAGTCGGAGTGGGTGTTAAAGACAACTTAGTAGAAATCAAGAAGAATTAACAGACATGGGCATGGCACGTAACACGAAGGCAAGATAACGGCTGGTCATTAAGGGTAACTGTCTGTATCCCGACGGAGTGCGTAGCTTGCAGGGTAACATTAAAGCCGGGAGACTGCTGCATCCGACAGGCAGCCGTTCAGTCAGTGATACTTGGTGGTCCTAGCGGAGCGCTGCTCGCTTTGAAACAGCGTGCGCACTTGTTAAAAGTGACGCTGGAGCACTCTGGCGCGCCTTGAAAAGGGTTGCAGAGCTTTGCCGGGGCCACGGTTAACCGCAGACTTAAGCACTGTGTAGCGGATGCAGCAACCAGGCGTCGAAAACGTGATCGCCCTCGCGTCATCCTTACGACCATCACCCATTACCTCTGAGAATCACGTTTCAATCGCCGTACCCTGTACAAGTACGCTCTTCCGCTACGCACGCTTGCAAGGTAGTACAACTGACAAGAAAAAAAGTAGCAAGTGCGCGTCAATTCTGTCACCCAGGTGACGGCTGTGACAATCGGAGGTACAAGGAAACTTTAGGACATGATATGATTTGTGTCTCATTGTTATCGCAATCCCTCATCCTTATTCTATAACGGATGGTCTGCGTGGCAACGTCTTAGCGTCATGCCTTTTGGGCGCAGGTGAAAGGGGCGCCTTCTTCCGCCACTGATCTGTACTTTCACTGTTCGGCTCGATCATTCCGCGATTCGAGAGAAGCGCCGGTTCTTAGGAAAATGAGTGATAAGAGATACATTTTTCTGTCTTCGTTTCGTACTACTTTCTACGGATATCTGATGACGTCACAGGACTGATCCCCGCGTACCGTTGCTCTAACTTATTTCAGTGTACCTGCCTTGGAAGCACTCCGTGGTATGACCGGCCAACCAACGTATTCACAAACGCTCCTCGACTCGAAGTTCATCCTTCACAGAGTTGAGCACTGCGCCACTGCTCGACTGAAATTGACACGGCGTTTCTGAAGAATCGCGGCAGATTATCGCTGATATGCATTGACTTGTTGTGCCTGTAGAGAAGGCACTCGCATCGACTTTCTGAGGTCAAGGTGAAGCGTTTAGTGAAGGAACGTTATAAAATACGGGGATGAGGCATTCGTATCTGACTCCGGGGTGTTGATTGACTTTTTCAACATATTGGCTAACGTAGCACTAAAACAACGCCGGCAGCTGGAAACAGCGATGCTATATTTGTGATATGTGTTTGGTAAAGACCCTGACGTATTTCAACGGCCCCCAACGCTCTCAAACTTCTCTGAAAAAATGTTTGTCCACGCAGTATGGGTGGTGCCAAGACAGATGTTCGCCATCGTTGGGAAGATGCTGGCCTCCGCTTCACTCACCCTCATTTGGATCTACGCAGCCGAAGTGTTTCCGACTCTGTACCGGACGGTCGGTGTCAGCGCCTGCCTCATCGGCACGCGCGTCGGCTCTTCGACTGCGCCGTTTCTGTTGGAACTGGTGAGTGGAGAAACAGGGGCAATTGTTTAGGCGAAAGCTTTAGGTGCTTCATGAAACGAGGCCTCGGTGTAAGACTCGGTAGTACAAAGGTTTAATGAGTCGATACAAGACGCCCAACGATCACTAAAATATAGTACGAGCTAAAAGGTGATTGTGAGCGCTGCAGAATTCAGGGTTAACGAAATCGACGGTAATTAAGACTATAGTAATAATTGATGAGTTTTTACGTCCCAGTACCACGATGTGATGATTATGAGAGACATCGTAGCAGAGGGTTTGAAAATTTTCACTACCTGCGGTTTTAAAGAGGCCCTTCAGCACTTTAACAGTAGCTATTTCTTATTTTTGGCCTAGGCTCATGACTGGGTTAATTGTAGTTTATGTAGCAGAGGTATAGAAACATTCGCGCTTTAATAACGGAATAACATCAGTACATCGCTGCCGACCGCATCAGCGCTTAGTGACACTCGACAGAACTATTGCGGGAGAAAATTACACCCGAGGGTGCATATCTATGATAAGTGTAACGTTAGATGTGATCTTGGCGTTTCAGGAAAACTGCGTTTTTTTTTCAAGTGTGATTTTTTTACTGCTGCCTTATCGAACCTCAAATTGACGTCGTCTCAATGACTACAAAGGGACTAAAGCGGCGGCTAGTGTTTCTCTTGACTTCGCTTGCGCGGGTCCGATATCCATAGAAAAGGTTTATTTTCCCCCCTCTTTCTGCTTCTGTGCATTTGCGAGCTGTCTCTTGCCGCATGTACGGTAGGCTCCTGATTGTTGTTGAAGGAGTGCAAGTAATACTCTTTGTTTAAATGATGTCGCTCCACCATAGTATTTCCTCGTGTGGCTCACTGAACAACCCGCCAATGTACTTCAATGCCCTGGTCGTTCTATAAATGTCCTTCTCAGAATGCGAGGAGGGAGGAACATAGAATTTCGTTGTATTGAAGAAGAGAAAAAAGAGACAGTAGCTACCTTCAAAGCAGTAGCGCCAACCAAGTGCTAAGAAGTCTGGCACCACGTTAGAAGATATCGCAGGAACGTCGAGGATACTTTTGAAAGGAAAAGCATAAATGCATGGTGTGCGAGCTTGCCTTATGTAGAGTCTTCCATTTCAATTCACTGAGACAGCACTCTAATGTCACAGGGCGTGTGCAGATGTGGTTAGTGACCACGCCAAAATCAAGTGGAGGGTAGACATCTCTTTTTCTGGTATTTTGAATTTTTTAAAAAGAATAATTTCAGAGTGCGTGCCATTGTCACAGCCGTTCTGTCCGTATACCTCAATGCACACAAAAAGCCAGTGAAAAAAAAGGAATTCAGTAGTGTTGGAGGGTCCTTTTAACATGGCTCCTTAGTCTAAGCACACGGACTTGTCCAGCACTGCACGTCCACCGAAATGCCACCACTGCAGTCGGTATTGCTAATCTTCGAGCCAGAAGCCGAAAACTACAATCACTAGACAAGTGCCAACAGGCTTTGTTCTCATTATGGTACCCTGAAAAGAAATGCCCCTTTTAAGCAAGCTGATATCTTTCGTCATGATCAGCTAACTGAGACATACAGTTCTGAAGCCGTTAGCGGACTGCTTTTTTTGGGGAGAGTAACGCAAGCCTCCACATAGCACGAGTTGGAACGTAGGCCTCGTGGTGGGTTTCTGCCACAGAAAGAATAAAATTATCAGTAATTGTTGAGGTGTAATGTCCAGAAACTGCCATAAGACTTTAAGAGACACCATAGTGCAGGACTCCGGAAGTTTTGACCACCTGGAGTTCTTTTGATCACCTGGCGTGTGTGCCCTGGTGTAATCCTTGGTTCAACTCAGCGTTTCATCACACTGCCGAAGCTTACCTCAGCGGTAACGTAGACAGAAGCGCGGAGTTCAGATCTGCTACTCCAGGTGCAGCAAGTATATCCGAGCTTCTCATTAGAAAACCATCTCCACTTTCAATTAGATCATCGATTTAAGTTTTATTCATTGTTCTTACAGGTCCCAGCCTCTCATTTTAATTAAGCACACCTATGATCTAATATTACAAGTTCGCAATATGGCTCCTAACTCGAAGCAGTACCGTCAATTTTATTTTATTTTTTTTTCATTTACAAAACTTCTCGCACTTCGCTTAAAATCAGACTAAGGATATTGAGCCAGTGTAATGTGCGTCACTCACCATTCGCAGCATAAATTTTCGCTAATTCGGCTATGACTCAGTTTGTGCTTCTCAAAAATTCCAAGACAACAATCTTAGAAGGCAGGGTCACGTGAGTAGCACCCGTCCTGTGTGCGTGTATCATTACTCTGTCTGTGGCTTTGCGCTTGTGAATTGTGGCTTCGGCTTGTTACCTGCAGGTATTATCTTTGATTGCATTTCTTAACGCCTTAGCAAGAGCTCATCAGGCTTTTGTCTTCACGTGCTACGATTGGTAACGTTCAGCCGAACTTGTGGTTTGTTTTGTTCTCTGCACTATATGCTAAGTACATGTTAATTCAAGCTATACCCCTGCTTCCAACGACTGAGCTGTCTGCCACCCTTCTTCCTTTTGTTGCAGAGAAATTATCTTTCTGACTCTGTGCCCATGGGAACTCTGGCCGCCGTTTCAGCGCTCAGTTCCGCACTCATGCTCCTTCTACCTGAGACGCTCAGAGTGACGCTACCGGACACGATACGGGAGTCAAAGCAGCTGGGTAATTCGAGGTGAGTGGCTTTCGTCAGCATGTTTAGAAGTCGCGTGACACGAGCAAAAACTACCAGCACGTCACCTGAGGGCAGCCAATTTAGAAGAAAAAGCAGAAGTCTTTCGCTTTCGAGGTATTTTTGGTGACTGTATATATAATTTTTCAACTAAGCCAGCGTGACTTGTGTAGTGCGTTTAGTCTGGTTCCATAGCCTATTTGGCAGCCCGGCAGGTTGCGACCAAGGGTGTCTAAGTAGCACCATTCCAAAGAGCCTGTTTCTTTGGGTAATGGTGGACAAGCGCTGGCTTCAGTTTAGCTGGTAGGGCGTTGGGAACATTTGTTCAAACTGTGCCTTGTATTCACGGACGCTTGCAGCTGGTGATGGAGGAATTCTAAAACTCCGACTACCACACGCACAAAAAAAGATCGTCACGTGCTCACCAAAAATATTCCCGACCTTGAGCTTGCACAGACCAAAAGAATTGAAAAGCCAGAAAGAATCGGAAGGTGCTTTTCCCCTACCGCGAAAATAAGATGAAGGAAAGGTTGTCTTGCCAGATGTACTGAATTTGTCTCTTTGCTCCTTTCCTTTTTTCTTTCTTTCCTTTTTGTTTCTTTCGTGAGCTCCTTCTTGTGGCGGTAGAAGCGAGACGGATCCGACTGACGGCGGGCGTGGTGCGAGGGCGCACCTACGCATTTAGCAAAATGGGAACTGTAAAGAATGTGAATGTGAAGAGTGTGAAATTATTCGTTAAAAACTAGGCGACTAAGCAATATGGCAGCGGGAAATCACAAAGCCTTCTCGATAAAAGATCGCATTTTCATGTCAGTAACAGCTTCTTGCCATCAAACGCAAGACTAAGAGATCATTAGTAATTGAAAAGCAGTGCATTGAAGTACTTACATGAGCGGCTCACTTTCGAGGTCGCATAGATAGAGAATTTCCGGCATTGGCGCTGATATGTTCGGCAAAACAACGCGGCTACCGGAATCTGTTGCAAACCCACAGCAACAGCAATGGGTACCACGGGACGGCTTTAGGCTCTCCCATAGTCGAGTACTAAGTACTTAAAATTGTTAACCACTCTTTCTAAACAAACCCACAGCGCTAAGTCAACCGTTTCAAATCAAGGGAAGCGCACGGGACGGCTTTAAGCTCTCCCATAGTTGAGTACCGAGTATTCTAAATCGTTAAGAACTTTTTCTAAACAGGCCTCCATACGCAGCAGTCGAAACTTACTGAGTTGTACGGGTGAAGCGTGAGGCTCATGGGACGGCTTTAAGCTCTCCCATAGTGGAGTACCTCGTACTCTCAATTGTTGAGAACTTCTTCTAAACAGTTTAAAAAAAAACAACAACAACATTTCTCGGTCTCATAGAACGTGGTGCCCACGGAACGGCTTTTTGCTCTCCCATAGGAGAGTACCAGGTATATACTCTAAATCGTTACCAACTTTTTTATAAACACAGCTTTCTTTAGTTACAGGGCCTCATCAAGTGTGAGGCGCATGGGACCACTTTACGCTCTCTCATAGTAGAGTACCTAGCGCTCTAAATTGTTACCCACTTTATAAACACACAAAAACACTGTCCGCAGAGTGTGCTCGAAGGCCAAATGCGGCGCAGGCGTGGAATCGCATTGCCCGGGCCGGGCACATGCGCAATTTCCGTCGATGCGGCCTCGTCAAGAGTGAGGGCCAAAGGACGGCTTTCAGCCCTCCCATAGTAGAGTACCGAGTACTCCATATTGCTAACCACTTTTTCTACACGCACAAAGGTTGTTGTTGGTTGTTTCCTCAACACCTTGGCGCAAACCACCTAGGGGGATAGGCCATGAATGGGACGGTGCCTTGCTTTTCAAATTATTTCACTTTTTGAAAGAGAGGGTTGGATTACTTAGGTAATATAGGTAATAATAAAAAGGTGTTAAATTTCTAAAAAAACCTTAAAAAGAAAACATATAAACATACAAGAAATTATACATAAAACAACTGAAGTTACTTATTATTAGCATTCCATTCTTTTAGATTCTCGTAAGAAATTTGTAACAGTGGTAAAAACGCTCCTGTGGCTAAATCCAAATGCGACTGCGCCAAATGAAAGAATCACCGGAAGTGTCAAGTTTAAACCCAACTTTCGTAGGGGTTCTTCTAGCAGATTTTCCCTTTGAGTTTTGAATTTTCGGCATGACAAAAAGAAGTGCTCCAAAGATTACCTCTCAATACAATAAAGGCACAAAGGCGACTGTGGTTTACCTGTAGTGTATTGTTTTTCTTTTACCTTGCAGGAAGTCAGAAAAAGACGGGTCTCTCAAGGATAATGCGAACAACACGAAGCTCAGATTGCCGATAATTGGACCTCCTTCAAGTGACGATGGCATCATGCACTGAGCTTTCGGCTCGTAGCGTCTGTCCGCATGACTGCGCCACGATAGTGTCATGGCAATGACTATAATGCCAACGTGTGCAATGGTTGGTTCCCACTATACCCTGTCCTTCCATGTGCACATGGCAGTGAGTGTTGAAGGCTGACATGGCCGTGTGCTGAGTTTCGAACGGTGAACACAGATCACGAGTGAAAATTTAAATGGGCTGGCCCCTAACAGTCTCACATACCACATGCAACGAACGTGTTACCCCCTCCTGATATTTCTCGTCTTCACGGCTCGATTCACGGCACCCTGCTGTCCGTTCACGCGAGTTCATGAGGAAATAAGCTTTCGATTAGACTCGATACCAGGAACGTAAGCTTCTAACACAAAAGTGCCTGATGCCGGAGTCCACGAAGACTTCAGTGATGTGTTTCTGTCACTGAAATGATGTCTTAAAACACGCAAGATGAGAAAGCGCAAGTGGAGATGACAGCGTGTAGCCGAAAAGTGGCGAAGCCTGATATGTTCATCGTTTAATGCTGGAAATGTAGCCCCGCTGTGGTGGTGTATAGTGGCTAAGGTACTCGGCTGCTGATTCGCAGGTCGCGGGATTGAATCCTAGCTGCAGCGGCTGCGTTTTTGAAGGAGGCGAAAATGTTGTAGGCCCTTTTGCTCAGATTTGGGAACGCGCTAAAGAACACCAGGTGGTCGAAATTTCCGGGGCCCTGTCCTACGGCGTCTCTCATAATCATATGCTGGTTTTGAGACGTTAACCCCATATATTAAGCAGTGCTGGTAATGTACATGTTTGCTATGAAGACATTATCGTCAAGGAGGAAGCAGCTTCAATAAGAACGTTACCGAAAGCAATAAAGAAACAAGTCTCAGGTCTTTGAAGTTGGAGTGGATATAAGAAGCTTTTAAAATGACACACTGAGAGCACAGCTTTTCTAAACAGTGGGTGATATGAGGACCCTCTAATCAAGGAAGAAATTTTAACATTTGCTGCAATTGTCTGTCGTCGAGTTAAACGTTCAGAAACGCAATAAGATAATTATGCGCAGGGTAGCTTGATTGTAGCTAAGCTAGCATGTCAACATTTTTCTCCGCGTTTCTTTCCATCTTTATTTCCCTATTCCCCTCTAAATAACGCAGGACAGCAAACTGGATGCCACAGATTTCTTGACCTTCGTGCCCATCTCTCATTTTATTTTCTCTATTTCTCACTTTGTCTTCAGTCACTGTTTATTCCTGACAGCTGTGTCTTCGAAATAACGTCACGAATCTTTCGCTTCAGTCACTGATAGCTGAATTCGGTGTAAGTTGGAAGGTCACAATAATAGCGTTGTTCCTCATAGTGTGTACGAGGAATGTGATAGGCGATGACTTGATGACATGTTTCTGTCACGTGTAAGTGGACAGTAAGAAAAAAGTGCAGTTGTTCGAGGAGTCCGTTCCTGCATTCGGCAGAGCTAATGAAACCTGTAGACAAAGAAAGCAGGGCAGAAATTACATCGTTGTTTTTCCTCAACTCTAAGGATAAGGCTGCATAATAATGGAGACTGAAGTGAACGACCAAACGCCCTTGTCATCAGTGGGGTCTAAAATCGCCTCTACGTGCGATGCGCTACTATCTGAGCGACGAAGGGGGACGCTACATGGCCCGCTTAGGTACTTTTGTGAGCTCATTCCAGAGAAGTGTTAGCCAGAGCCACTCATAGTGAACTCAGCAAGTGTGCAACACTCTTATTGCCAAAAATGTGTTTAATTGGTGTACGAAAATTCCAAGGAACTGAGTATTACAGTCCAGGAAAATGAAGTTGTGTGTCGTTTTGAGAGAGATTCTGCGATTATTCGTAATTAGCTTATAGTTAAATAATTCGTTATTGCCCAGCTCGTCGTGTTCAATTCTGACCTGAACGAATGAAACCACTTTCTCCATCTGTGTTGGTAATTATTGTTTGGTTGCATTTATTTTGAGAAAAGAAGAGCAACGCTTTTGACGTTCGTTCTGGAACGCGGCACGTCGAACGATGCGTCGAACATCGTGGTACCTTTGCCGAAGTGGTCGGCTGCCGTAATACACAATACACTGAGGTTAAGCCAAGTCATATCAACAACGCAGGTGGTTCTATATTTCATGAGCACAAATAGGCATGCGCGTGGAAGAGGGGGGGGGGGTTACAGGCATTACGCAAACAGGGGGGGGGGGGGACACATGGCTGACCATTACATTGACATAATAGGATGGGACTGGCGGGCTGAGACGAACCATCCCTCTGCAGGGCCGCCCTACGCCCGCTTAAGCTCATGAGCCATTTGTGTTGCTCTCCTTTGGCTAAGAGTATGATATTGCAAAGCACAAAAGTAACTGCCACAGCTGAATGGGTTGTAGTAACCGCAGTAGTTTATTTCACGAAATATACTTAGAAAACATTCCGAAATAATCTGTATGTATGTCCTCAGGATATAAAATCGCAGAGCTGCGTCTCTTGAAAATCTACTTTACTGCAAAATAAACGCGCTAAATGTTATTATCAGTGCAGTATACACAACTGAAAGCGAAAAAAAAAGCAGAAAAGAGTTGGATATGGAGGTAACAACACGCTTTCTTGATTTCTTTTTTTTTGTGTGTGTGGTGATGTAATGAGTATTCGCAATCTATCGTAAAATGCCACAAAAAATTGCCCTCCTAAAACAAGCACCGAACGATGAAGTTCAAACACGCCAAGTTTTCATAGCGTTCGGAATTTATCTGCGGGAAATGTCAATTCCACTTGCGGCCAAAGTGCTCAAAAATGGCCAGTAAAGAGTTCCCGTTACAAAATATGACCCCATTTTCAATATCAATAATAAATTAATTACCTGCACCGAATGTGAAAAAACAAACAGTGCAATAGACAACTGTGCTTTTCAGACAAAAGCCTCAGATGGTTCTTAAAACACGCGAATTCAGTATCCGCGTCAGCAGCATTGGCGCGAACGTGAATTATTAAAAGAAACATTATATAATGACGTCACCGTATGACGCATTTGTGACATCGCAAATTGCCAATATCTGTGACGTCAATGCAAAACATAATCGCTAGGCAAAATGTTGGCCGATCATGAAAGCCTTGAAAAACCAGGTCGGGTGTAAAAAAGCTTTCAGAGGGAAGCCGATGAAGGTATATTACATTGACTTAGAGGAAAAAGAAAGACTTGACCTTCGAGTCATCTTATTTGAATGCATAGACGAACTAGTAAGATTTTTTTTTTGTTGCATTGACGGAGCACAGAAAAGTAGCTGTCGTATAATCGCGAAAACCTTAAGAACAACGCTGACATATATGAGCAATACTAATTCTTTAATTTCACCTATGCACTCATCTATGAGGTCTGAAGGACGGCATCTAACCATCCCATGAACACCTTACAAATTTATATTTGAGTGTCCGCTTTGGGTAACGCTAAGTGACGTGCCAGGCAACCGGCAACTTGCGGGACATGACTGTATTAAGAAATCTTTAATTTTGCGGCTTTGTTTTAAAAAGAATGTTCAGGATTAATTTATTTTACGACTAAGCAATTTGCCGGAGGTATACGGGGATCTAAAAAGCCCATTCGAGTACCAGCGCTCTATAACAATATAACGCTCTAAAGTAGCTGTATAACGTTAACCATATTTTCAAAAAGTTATTCAACATTCGAGCATAGTAGAATAAAGCGTTTCGAAACGCTGTATCATTTATATTGCCGGAATTTCTAGTTTTTGCCCCCGAAGGAAACATGAGAAGAAAGGTCAACGACATAACGCAGCTCTATCTTAGTCTTAAGATATAATCATAATAGTTTTCCTTTGAAGCACCAGAACAGTTGTTTATTACCAAGTAACACTGATATAATCTCGTCACCCAAGACTGGATTTAAGTTTGTAACGACACCAAAACCTTGTGTTAATGCTGTTGAAGTAATTACTGTAACAATATATTCCCATTAACGCCCCACATTCAAGCGTCGTAAACACCTTATTGCACGTGGCCATTCATTCTTGCACTCTCGAAAACCGTGGTGTAGTTAGGCCCTTTGTGGACTTGACTTTCAGGGCTCGAGGTACTCCGTTCGCTATGTGTCGCTGTCCTCTGAGACGTGGCTTCCCTGCCAGCGATTTGGGAGTCCAGGCCGGGATTAGGCTGGAAAGAAGAGGACGACCACGTCGTCGCCAGGGAAAAAGCATCGCTGGGTGTCTGCAAAAAGCACAAGTCAGATGAGGAGGGAGAAAGAAAAGGAGGAATACAGCTATTAATTAGGGTATGAAAAAATGGGCAAGAGGAGATGTGAGCGCGTAAAATATATTCTTGCATAAGGATGAAAGAAGAAAGTTTAAGGGCTAATTTCTTTGTTTTACACAACCTTTTATTGACAGGCAACCCACAATAAAGAGAATGAAGGTGTAGGGGACGTTACTTCAGTTCTCTTAAATGTACTCTAGTGATAAATATATAAATTTGAATAAAGTGTAGAGGTCGATACGAAAACTTGCCGATGGAAACGAAGCGAGCCGGCGACTTTCAAAGAAGGCACCCAATGTTCCACCAAATCAGCTATGGTGACAGTCATCTTCCTGTCCACTTTATTGGGTATTTGCAACACAATGACCTGGGAGAGTGTTAATCGGTGCTGCTTGCAGCCACGGTGGCGAGTGTGCAAACACTTTTTTTATCTTTTTTTGCCAGCTGTTGTTACGTAGTTGTTGATGTTTTAGCGGGCTGGAAGGTGCCCAATAAGCAATTGCGTACCACTTGACTGCATCAAGCCTACCACTGTGAATGAAAGGAAACTGGGGACAGAATGATCACAGAAGCAGGAAAAAGATAACGAAGGTGAAAAAATACGGTTCGTCCTTCCGTCACAGCAATCTGTATAAAAAGGGAGTAAAAGTTGTCTCTGCAGAAGTAGTTGAATGCTTACGGTACGTCGACAAAGGTTGGATTTTACGAAAATTGCAGGGCTCTACTATATCTCTCTCTCTCTCACGTCTCTTTTTTTTCTTTGGAGTGTTTTTTCTCTGAGATAGCCCGCTGGCTATCTCAGAAGGAATGGTCAATAAAAGTCCTACTTTGTCACCTTGAACACTTAAAAAAACACACTGTCCGACTTTGCTGAACCACAAAACACCTTGGAGAGAGCCCAATTTAGAAACTTCGCAATCGCGGACAGTTGTGAATGCTGGTTTATGACGAAGAGAGATGAACTGCATATAAAAAATCGCAAATCTGAAGGAACGACTGCATCCTGTGTTCCCTTATTTGTGGTCATTGTCAAGTTTGCGCAATTCAAATCTCGCGCTAAGTATCCAGCCGGTGTGAGAACAAGCTAACCTTCCTGTCCCTTTTTTTCCTCCACTCCTCCTCCTCCTCCTCATCCACAGTTCTCTCGACCTACGTGACATACGAACTAAATATCAACATGCGAGGCTACCCGCCTTACAATGTTTCTTACCGCAGATAAATCGAACGAACGTGACTGCCACGTCGCCGTGGATGTCGGACGTTCATCCCCACGCTCAGATGGGGGCGGGAGTGACGTCACTGCTGTTGCGTCACTCTCGTCCCTCGCCGGTTTGTACACCGGAGGATCGGGCACGAGAGATCGGCGGGGAAGCATCCTCGCGTCTCGCAGGATGCTTGCCGTTGCAGGGTCGTCGAGTCGCGTGCTGATGAGAAGACTGGGTGAGACCAGTCGAAGAAATGGCCGCTCGTCCACTGCGGGCAGTTCGACGTCAGGTTGCTGCGAGGCGTGACCATCATTAGGTTAGCATCATCAGCGTATGGTACTGCAGAACAAAAGTCTCCTCACCCCCTTCGCCAACCAAACAGTTCCTGTGCTTGTTGCGGCCATGTTGTGCTAATCTTATCAGCTCACCTAACTATCTGCCTACTGTTCACGCGCTTGTCTTCTTTTGGGATCTAGTCTGTCAGTAATGACAACCACTGGTTATCTTGCCTTCATGTCCGTTTCCTCTTATCAAATGCATAATGTTGTGAACTCGTGCTTGTTCCCTAATCAATTGTACACATTATTGTCCTTTAAAATCTTTTTTTTTCTTTCCGTGGTTCGCTTTGCTGTACTGGTGAGCTTATTAAAAAAAATCGGCAGGTATTTATGTGGCGAACGGGGACACATGAATAAAACACCCGAATGAAAGCATTCAAGCGAACCTTTTGGAAAACATGCCAAGACGCCAGGTTGACGCCCGCGAAATCTTTATGGGACACATAAAGGAGAAATTTTTATGGAACACATATAGTTTTTATGGGACGCATAGGTTTTACATAGGAGGATACAAAAAGCTCAAGTATAAGCGGTCACTAAGCCCCACAGTTAAAACTGAAGTCAGCAAGTCAGGAAACAAAGAGTGAAGCCAGCATGCCAGGAAACAAAATTCTGCACCAACATTTTGTCGCTGTTGTCAGTGGGTGTGGGGTGACAAGTGGTTGCAGGTGCCTGAGAAGATCACCGCATCGAGATGCCTTCGTAATTAAGAAAAGCGGGAATGACGTTACAGATCGTCCCAACGAAGTCATTTACCGATGTTCAAAACGAACTAAAGAATATAATACACAGTTTTTGAAAAGGACACGCAAAGATGGCGTTCATGGTGTGTGCACGCTATGTGCGCCACCTAACGCTGGTGACTAAAAGTGTAACGTATGATGAATGCGCAGTGGCGAGGAACTTTAATGCGAAGCTTTGCATAGCCTGTTCTAAAATGGCTTATTGCGACATGAGAGGAGGCATACAAAGCAGGTCGAACAACCTTGAACGATCACTCTATCCACTTATTGCGACTACGAGGAGATATACTCCTAATAGAGCAGCGTGTATATGGTGTACACTTATGTTGATTACGTGTGAACGTCAAGCATAGAGGACAGCTCCTGTAGTTTGTCCTTTTTTTCATGCAAAAGATGACCACGAAAGGTGGGTGCAGTTATGACGGTACCGGTAATTCTTCTCGCTTATAGAACGAAAGTATACAATACTCGAAAAAAAATAATTGCATGAAATATGTCATGCAGTAAAATATTAGACATGCCCAAACAGCTGAGTCCAACAGCAGATGATATGTAAATATTGAAACCTGTATTCGGAAAGGTGAAATTGGCTTGTACACCTACTAAGTCATATGTTATTTATAGCCTAAAATGCACAGAAAACAGCTAAACGACACACAATAAATATAGAATAATACACACGATCACAGCACTGTACTGTTCTGAATACACAAAAATATCTATCTATCTATCTATCTATCTATCTATCTATCTATCTATCTATCTATCTATCTATCTATCTATCTATCTATCTATCTATCTATCTATCTATCTATCTATCTATCTATCTATCTATCTATCTATCTATCTATCTATCTATCTATCTATCTATAATTCAATCAATCAATCAATCAATCAATCAATCAATCAATCAATCAATCAATCAATCAATGCAAGTACATCAAGAAATTTAGATACTCGCGTGAGTAATACCACTTTCCGTTGTTCCATGGCCTCTTTTTCTCTTTGCCTACCTCTCTTGCCCGTAATCTGAGCCTTCAGAAAACCTAATAAGCCCGAGTCCGGTATAGCGTGTCGAAGGTGTTTCGACTCTTTCTTCCTTTTACCTTGGTTCCCTTTCGTACTTAGATGAATCTACTGTGACACGCTTTCCAAGGACGATTCACCTCAAGAAAGACAGAGTATTTTTAGAACTAGGGTGATGAAGCTGTTGTGCCCCTAGTGGAAGATTCGTGTACGTTCGGAGGGCGTCGTCGAATTGTCCGAAGTCCTTTTCTGTGTCAGCTACACAGAGGTCAGTGCAAATATGGCGGCGGGAGTTCGCGAGTCGAGAACCTCGACTATGCAGCAGAGGAGTGTGAGATGCGTTTTGTCGAGACACTTACGGCACTCCACTACGAAGGATAAATATATTATTATGAAAGGAGATAAGAGAAAAAAAGTTACAGATCCCAGGTATGCAGTTGGAATTGATGATATGCGAAGCACGAACGAGGAAGGTTGATACGTCAATTTAAATAGAACACACCGTTACGAGGCGTACGTGAATTGTGTCATACATGACTTCCATGTCACGATTATTATGTTTGCGCCTGGCATTTGTGTTCATCCTCCGTTCAGCTCACGTAATACCAAATTTGATATATGTGAAGCTGGTGAAACAGCCGTAAGAACGCTATGAGCGTAATATGTAGTGATGTTTTACATGACACGCATGTCATGATTATCATTTTGGGCGTGTTATTTACTTTCATCGTCTACTCACGTCACGTGATATTTGAATTGGTATATGGGGAGCTAGTGAAACGCCCTCAGGCGCGCTGTGAGAGTAGCATATGTAGTCACGTTATCATGTTTTTACATGACACGCATGTCTTGATTATGATGTTTGGACCTGTCATTCAGCTTCGTATTCCATTCACGCCATGTTACGCCAGATTTCGTATATGTGAAGCTAGCACGGTGCAAGAATGCTTTAGGTGAGTGAACGCCGGGACAATCCGCTGCCCGATAATGTTCTGCTTCGATAGGAACCTGGGAGATGGCGCAACAAACTGCCCCGGCTTCCCCTCCCCCTTATCGGTGTAGAAAATCCCCGTGTTATAGCACGCGGACGCATGACCGGCAACTTTCATGCAGAAATCTTCTGCTACTTCAATTTCGGTGCGTCCTTGGTGGAGAGAAAGACACTTGAAGGGGCGATGTTGATGTGGCGATGTTCGTAGGCCACGGACAATTCTCCATGTCTGCGTCAAAGGCTTGTGTGGATCCAAAGATTCGCACAGATGTTTCCAGCGAAAGGAGTGAAGTGAAATGATTCGCCGCTGAATTTTTTTTGTAGGCACCTTGCCAGCCTCAAGTCGTGAATGGACTTAGTGCGCCTATATCTTCTTTCTGCGCGATGACGGATCGCTCTGAGCCGTTCCAATTCCGCTTGATATTGACAATAATCTGAAGTATGTTGAATATGATAGGTCGCTTCTTGAGTAGCACCTCTAATCATATCCTCGAGGGTGTCAAGAGGAGGCGTTTTATTTTCTTGACACCTTTTTTCCGTCAGTGACCTGAACTTTGTCCAGTCGATGCGAGTCGAAGTATCGTAGTTTGGCGATTTTTCCAGGCCCTTGATCTTCAAATAAGTTGGTATGTGGTCGCTTCCACGAGTTTCATAGTCTGCGAACCACTTGACCTTTCCATTTAGGCTTCGTGACACAAATGTCAAGTCGAGGCAGCTGCTGTATGTCGTTCCCCGTAGAAACGTTGGGCTTCCGTCATTTACACAAAGCAGCTGCTGCTCTAGAGCAAAGGAGAATACTTGCCTTCCGCGACTGTCTGTCTTCTGACTTCCCCATAGCGGGTGGTGAGCGTTGAAATCTCCGGTGAGGATCCATGGTCCAGGTGTGGCTGTTAACAGTGCACGTAGTCTCTCAGGTTCAAAACGGTTTGAAGGTGATATATATGCGCCTACAAGCGTGAAATTGAGGTCTCTACGTTTAACTGTCAAGCAGACATACTGGTTGTCATCGTGAGGTGCTACACGGTGCTCGATATAGGTAAAGTCGCATCTGATATATACAATGACTTTACTTTGTTCGTTGCAGGCAGCGGACTTGAAGGCTTCGTACCTGGATAGTCGTATTGCATTGTGTAGCCTTGGTTCACAGAGAACAATAATTGGAAACTGGTTTTTAAACACAAATTGTCGGATATCAGAAATGTGGGGCTTGAGGCCTCGGGCATTCCACTGAAATATCGAAGCTCCTTTGACCTTTTTACGAAAGGCTTGCAGAGGCGGAGCCATGACGCCTTTCCAGACTTGATAGCACCGGCTTCAGCGCATCCACTAACTGAAGTGCACTCTTTGCAGCTGGACTGTCAATGCTAGTGAGGAGCATACGAATGGTATTCATAAGGGCCTTTATACCATGGCTAAGATTTCTTTGTCGCGACTATCACCGCATTCTCGTTCTGATGTGATTGTAGACGAGCGATGCGGTGGTTCAAACGGTGGGTCTATCGTTGGTAGCGCTGGCCATGCTTCAGGCGAGCTAGTGATGCTCTTGTCTTGCTTGGAGGATTTGTTGTCGGCGTGTCTGGACGCTTGAGGTGGTATGCCGGCGGTCGTTTGGTGAAATTCAATCCTTGCTTCAGCACTGGGTCTCCTCAGGGGCCTCCGGCGACGAGACCGCCGGCGTCGTACTTGGGCAGCGGCCTCCCTGTGAGTTGAGCCGTCCCGGACCATTTGCCTCAACACTTGCATTTCCTTTTTCATGATTGGGCAATCTTTTGACAATGCTTCGTGAGGGCCCTGACATTTTCGTCATTTTCGAAGTTCTGCCTGGCAAGCGTCTGCGCTATGTGATTCTGAGCATAGCGAGCACACAGCCAGGTTTGTACAAACAGCACTGACATGTCCCAATCTATAACATTTCCGGCATTGAAGGGGCTTCGGTACAAAAGGTCGCACTGTGTGTTGAAAATGGCCGACCTTGACTTGCGATGGAAGGCTGTCACCCTTGAACACGAGCTTCACGCAGCGTGATTTGCCAAGGCGACAAGCTTGCAGTATAGTAAGTTCTGCAGACACCGGTTTGATGAGAGCAGCAAAGTCACTTTCGCTGATAGAAATGTCGACGTCGTAAATGGCGCCTGCCGTAGAGTCGCGGCCATCAGGTATATATGAGCGAACATTGATGTTATCCAACATCTTGACGTTGCTCAGCACGTCCAATGTGCTTCGTTGAGTGACGACCACGCGCCACCTAGAAAACGCTCCAGTTTCCAGAGATTCAAGAATGGACACCTTTTTCTCTCTAGAGGAACTACAAGCGGCCTTGACGGCATGCAAACAATCTTCATCGCCTGGTCCGGATGGGATCACGTACATGGCTCTTTGCAACCTCGGAGAAGCAGCTCGACGGGCCCTTCTATCCGTGTACAACGACTCGTGGAGCAGCGGATTCATCCCTCATTCATGGAAATCCAGCCGCCTCGTCCCTGTGCTTAAACAAGGTAAATCTCCTCTGCACTTGACCTCTTATCGCCCTATCGCGCTTACCAGTTGTTTCGGGAAAGTGATGGAGAGGATGATTTTGACTCGCCTAGAGTGGTACCTGGAGCGCCACGCCATTGATAACGTTATAGACCTGGTATCATCTGTTCAGCATCAAAAAAGACTGAAACGTTTATTTGCGGCGTGGTTCTTGGACATGAAAGGTGCATACGATAACGTATCACATGAAGCCATTCTGGATGTCATGGAAAATGTTGCATTAAGGGGTCGGGTTTAACGATGGATCCACAGCTATCTGAAAGGCAGAACTTTCTTTGTACAGACGGAGAATGGCACAATAACGCACCATTGCAACCGTCAAGGTGTGCCTCAAGGCGGTGTTCTTAGCCCCACACTTTTCAATCTAGCGCTACTCGGCCTGGTTGATGCACTTCCAGAATCTGTCTATCTATCAATATATGCAGATGACATCTGCATCTGGGCGTCGGGCGTAACACGCCTTCATTTGCGTGCCCAGCTTCAGAGAGCGGCTAAAATAGCGACAAAGTACCAGGAAGAACGGGGACTAGAGCTGTCATCAGAGAAATGCTCGCTTATAGCATTCACGCATAAGGCTATGAGCCCATATGTTATTAAAATCAACGGATACACGATCAACTACGTGAAGACCCACCGATTCCTCGGAGTCATAGTTGATCGCGACCTCTCCTGGAGCCCTCACATCACCCACATGAAAACTAAATTCACCATGATCACCCACGTACTGAGGTTTCTTGCTGGAAAAACGTGGGGTGCATCGGTACGAGCAATGCTCCAACTCTACACTGTTTTGTTCCTCGGTTATATGCGATACAGCTTACCCGTGCTTTGCGGGATTCGACGAACAAACTTGCGGGTCCTCCAGTCGATCCAAGCCCAAGCCCTGAGAATATGCCTTGGTCTCCCGGGATGCGCGTCTACAGCAGCGACCGTCATCATTGCGCGTGATTATCCAGTCAACGCATACATCCGCGTAGACGCTTTGAGAATGCACATAAGACATTTCGCTCGGCTTACATCTCGTCACCTCGCCTCACTTCGAACTTCCAGGCCCCACTCAGCGTTCAGCGCAACTGTAGCTCAGCTTTGCGCAGTGCTTCCATTGCACTTCACGCATGCAGCCCAGCCGCCGATACCATTATGGTGCCTACACTCACTAAGAGCCCTTCTTACAATTCCTGGCATCCAAAATAAGAAAAAGTCGTCGCATCTAGCCCTGAAACAGGCCACATTACTTTTCCTGCAAGAGAAGCACAACGGACGCCTTCACATTTACACGGATGGCTCGGTGTCTTCAGTAACCTCTGCAGGGGCGGTGGTTATTGCCGCGAGGCACATCACAATTAAATTCATGACATCGCATTTGACGTCGTCGACAGCTGCAGAACTTGCAGCCATTCGTGCAGCTCTGGAGTTTATAGTGAAAGAATCTTCGGGAATTTGGTCGATCTTCTCGGACTCGAAGGCATCTCTTCAATGTCTTACATCACCCTTTCGCCATGGACCTAATGAACAGTTAGTAGCTGAAATAAGACTTCTTCATCACCAAGCAATCGAAAAACAGCACAGCATAGTGTATCAGTGGATACCAGGTCATTGCGGTATATATGGCAATGACCGCGCAGATGAGGCTGCTAGATCTGCACACGACGGTACCCAATACACAGCCATTCCGTTCTCAAGAACCGACGCAGCTACAAGACTTCGTTCGCTTGCACGTAATCTCGCACTGGTACAGTGGAACTCAGCAGACTTCACAAACGCGCGCCTGCATAACTTGGATCCCGATCTGCAGCTTCGTCTTCCCCCAAGGATATCTCGAGCTGAGGAGACTCTTCTATGCCGCCTGTGGCTTGGAGTGGCCTTCACGAACGCATACTCTTATCTCATTGGGATGGCCAGCTCTCCTACATGCACTTACTGCAGTTGCGAAGAAACCATCGTGCACCTTCTGTGTGAGTGCACCCATTTCAACGTGCAAAGACAAGAACTCACTGCAGCTCTGGATAGACTAGACAATCGGCCTTTGTCGGAACAAAGGATTCTGGGTCATTGGCCGAGCCCATCCTCAGCCCAGAAGGCTTTGAAAGCTTTGCAGCGCTTTTTGCGGACAACTGGCCTCAGAGACAGACTTTAGTGTTATATACTCTTTGATGTTGCCTTTCCTCTGTCGCAATTTTTTTTTGTAATTTCTCCCTTTCTTCGCAACATTTCTTTTTAACATCTTTCATTCCCCTCACCCCTTTCCCCAGCACAGGGTAGCCAGCCGGTCTAAGAACTGGCTAACCTCCCTGTCTTTCCGCTTAAACTTTCTTCCTCCTCCTTCTCCTCCCCGTGTTGTAGGAAAGTAGCGGTGCCCATTTATCGTCGCCACAACATCCTCGCCGCACCGTCAGCCTCCTCCCTTATCAACCCCTCCTTAGCGGCACCGCTCCTCTCGTGTCGCGTGGTTGATATCACGCGATTACTTGATTTTCTCAGATTTGGAAACCATCGCTGACGCGCCGGATGTGCTTTGCGGAATTCGCCAGCAGCCCACCATGGTCCTTAGTTTGGCAAGCCATCTATCGGCGCGCCGCAAAAACTTAATCGGTCCCTTTCCACCAAGCGCTCGCTTCGTGGCGCTCGCTCTCCTGAAGAATTCTTGCACCGTGGAAGCTAGCGAAATGGCTGTGAGCGCGTCATGAGCGTGTCATGTGCGCGCGTCATGACATGCGCGTCATGTTCTTACATGACACGCATGTCATGATTATCATGTTTGCACCAGTCATATTTTGGTCATCTATTCACGTCCCGTAATACCAAATTTCGTATATGCGAAGCTAGCGAAACGGCTGCGAGTGCATCATGAGCGTGGTACCTACCCATGTTCTTACATCTCACACATCTCATAATCATCATGTTTGCACCAGCGATATACTTTCATTATGCATTCATGTCCTGTAATACCAAATTTGGCATACGTGAAGCTAGCGAAACGACCGCGAGTGCGCCATGTTCATGGCGTGCAGTCATGGCTTACATTAAATGCATGTCATGCTTTCCACGTTAGGGTCTGTAATTTATGTTCGTCATGCAGTAATCTCATACAATAACAGTTTTGCAATATGTAATGTGAACGAAACCACCGCAAGAGCAGCAACACCATAAAATGTATGTTATTACATTCATGGCATATATCATAATTATCATGTTATGTTTAGTAGCTTAGGTTTATCATACACTGATGTTATGCCGCACCAAGTTTGATGTAAATGTCGTTATTGGATCGGCTAAGAGAGCTAAAGGTCGTAGGCCGCTTGATAGATAGATAGGGTAATGTGCCATTGGAGTTCCACTACCAGTATCTCTTTAGTGCTTTTATGCCCGAGGCCCACCACTGGAGTCATGGGGTGGCATCAGACGTATGCTGCAACCTAGTGATCACGTGATGCAAGCATATCCGAGAAGGCGACTGTGCCGGTGGGCTAGGAACACAAATGTTCCTTTGTGGAGCGTCAGTGAGCTCATACGTTACACCTCCTAATCTACATTAGGACTCAAATACCTTCTAAAAATTACTCGGGTACATCATTTCCCATAATAAACCCCCTTCTACGCATGCTGATTGGGATTAGCGCCGTGAGAAAAGTACCAGTACACAGAAGAAAAGGAGGAGAGGTGACACAATTCGAAGGAAGAAAGCCGTATGCGAAACGCCCCGCCACAGTAGTCTACTGGTTATGGCACTGTACTGCTAATCCGCAGGTTGCGGGATCAAATCCTGGCTGCGGCGGTCGCATGTTCGATGAAGACAAAAATGTCTGAAAGCTGTGATCTTATATGTAGGTGTTCGTTTAAAAACTCCAGGTGGTCGGAATTTCCGGAGCCCTCCACTACAACATCTCTCATAATCATATCGCGATTTTGGGACCTTAAACCCTCGTTAATATTATTCGTATTTGAGTAACTTTCTGGTTTCAGAAAAGAAAACATTGAAACATTGCAAAAACGCCTTAGCTTTTTGTTTTATCTTTTCCTCCTCACTTCGTCCCATGAAAGCTCACCAAGCATGGAGACTGACGTGTTTGATGAGTTGGTA
Source organism: Rhipicephalus microplus (assembly GCF_013339725.1). Lineage (NCBI taxonomy): Eukaryota > Metazoa > Arthropoda > Arachnida > Ixodida > Ixodidae > Rhipicephalus > Rhipicephalus microplus. The sequence continues at coordinate 100,521,115 of NC_051174.1, forward strand.
GAGAGCTTCTCGATCGCAACTCTTCGGCAACAGCACCGTGGACAGCGCTCTTCCTTTCTAATTTTCACTAGGGTTATGTACGTGTTGAAGAACCAAACTGGTTTTCGGCGGAAAGAGATGAAAACGATCATCTCAAGGGATAAGTTTAGTGGCGAAGCTAGTAGGAGGTTAGGCAGCTTCAACCTCTCAGTGCACCGGTATCATTACATTTTTTCAAGTGTATATAACCGTGCATATACATAGAGATGCCAGACCACAAACAAAGTAAAGACAGAACCCCAAAAGGAGATTTTTTTACGATCATAGACACGTATGTGGTAATTATCGAAATAGTGCTCAGGTGGAAACAGGCTTACATCTACATATTTATCTTATTGATTTTCATGGGCTTAAATATGAGCCCGCAGCTGCAGGCTCCTTGCTTATATGAGTCACAGGTCCCTAGGAGCCCCAGGCTCTCAGAAGACTGTGTTTCGCTAGCTGAAGTAAAGGAACAATAGTTAATTGATAAGAGGAGTCTGATTGTTTAATCGATATGTGGGGTTTAACGTCCCAAAACCACCATATGATTATGAGAGACGCCGTAGTGGAGGGCTCCGGAAATTTCGACCCCCTGGGTTTCTTTAACCTGCACCCAAATCTGAGCACACGGGCCTACAACATTTCCGCCTCCATCGGAAATGCAGCCGCCACAGCCGGTATTCGATCCCGCGACCTGCTGGTCAGCAGCCGAGTACGTTAGCCACTAGACCACAGCGTCGGGGCATAAAAGGAGTCTCTAGCCTCACGGATGGTACCAGGGCAGAAGAACGGGAGAAAACGAGTGTTGGAAAAGCGGGGTGGCATGCCTCCACTGCTTTTCAACCTGTTGGGGTGACCTTTTCATGAGACGCGGGGCGCTATAGTATTACGCTTCTGTCTTCAGGAAGCCCCCGAGCACATGTTGGGTGGGCTCGGCACCCCCTCCAAGTGGTGCCCGGTGCACTTGTGCCCCAGTTGCCCCACCATGGTTATGGCACTGCATACACGCATCTAAATCTAAATAGTCAAAAATTCTCGTTTACTTCGAATTGCTAGAGCCACGGTGATGATCAAACCTGTTTGTTTCAGATCGGCAGCTGAGCACAGTTTCTACTGACAGAGATTCTGTAAAAAAAAGAAAGTAAAAAAGCTGAGTGCAAATATTTTTTCTTGGGATTCAAACCCACGCCACGCCGAAATGGCCGCACGCGAGCTACCATCTTGTTCACTCAACCACTTCGGCCATAACGCCCGTTGGGTGCTTCACTATAAGAGTTGTCTTATCAAAATACCATGGTCATAGACTCGAGTCGGCGATGTGACTGTGTTGTGGGAAACTGCACTTTGGAACGTATTTGTTATGACGCATAAACATGATTGCAGGCTTAAATCAAAGCTTACTCTTCTTACTACTTGTATCTCTGAGAAATTTGCAGGTTTCCGCATAGTGTTTTTTATACGGCCTATTTTTTTTTGTCCCAAAAAGCAAGGTGTGATTTCGGTGGGTTCCGTAGAGCGCCATTGTGTACAGTTTATTCGTCGTGGGAAAAGAATAGGAAGCCCTGACGTTAACAATGCTGCACTTGTGAAGTGCAGTACCTCTCTTAGAACTTGTCCCTTTAGAAATTTCCGCCTCTACGATTTTTTATCGTCGTAAAATGACCCCGTCCCATTAGGAACGCACGAGCTTCCAGTTGTGGCCGCTAGGCTGCTAGGAGCCAATAGCATCGTTCGCCACACGTGGTGTTTTTCTGTCACGGGAAACGCGGTATGCGTTTCAAGCTCTAGTAGCTAGCATTAAAAAATAACGGTTAGAACGGTTAAAATTATGATTAAAAATACTTTGAGGTGAACAAAACAGCATTCTCGGCTTGGCATTTCACAGCGGTGCCCCGACCACATATTTCCGGATGTTCTTGAGAGGCGCCCAGCCAGCTAACGGTCTAGAGTGAGGCGCAACCGGATGGGAAAGTGGGGCGCAGGGACAAGAGAGAGCAAACGGCGAGAGAAGGAGCGGCGAAGCACTGCACCCAACAGCTGCTCTACCCTCATACACACTCTCGCACCACATGTCTCGGTTGCTAACGGCGAAGATAAGCGTGTGTGCCCACAGCTGTTGCTATGGGAAAGGCGGTGAGAGTGGGGAGTGAGAGCAGCGCCGCGGACAACATTGGCCGCGAGATCGAGCAGAATCGCCGCCTGGCGGCAACTGGCGAAGCGGTGAAGTGTGGACACGGCCACCCGCCATCTCGGAGGCCATGGTGTGGATTGCTCCGTGCGTCGTCTGCTAGTCACGTCGTGCTTCTACGTGCGCGTACGTCATGCACGTCCTCAAAGTGTGGATTGCCCGGAAATGTCAGCGCGAGTGTAACTGTTTCTCTGTATACCTCAAACGACGTACGAAAGCATTTGGTCTTGCTCGGCTGCTAATGCATTGTAATAAGATCGGCGGTTGCAACTTTCCAGAGTGCTGTTTATTGTCGTTGTACATTCTATTCACCAGAATAATTTCAGTGCTGCTTTCTGTATCAAGCACATCACAAAATGCTTGTGGCATCCTCCCAAACATGACGACTATTAAATGGTGGGGGAATAGAGCGTTTTATAGCGACTCGTTTGTAAAAAAAAGGCTGTAGGCCATGCATTTGCGGGCTTTTGGTAGGTGTACAACTACGGCACTGTAGTTTATCGATCATGCATGGAGCCTTAGTTGCGGTGATCTGGCCGCGGTGCCACTACACAGAAATATTACTATCACATAAACTGTGACACATTGGTACTTAAACTGTACTTAAAACAGTGTTATCGTGCGCAAACGTGTGCTTAGATTTAAGAACGCTGTTAAGGGCCCAGATGTTCAAAGGTAATTCAGAAGGCATGCCTTATATATAATGTCGTGTAATATCACTGAAAATTTCAACTTTTTCACATTGTCTTCAGTGTTTGTGTGGCATTGTTAGTGACTGACCGAATGCATTTTATGCGTGAAAAAAATGCTTGTCCCATTAAGCAGGTTTTTGTTGTAGCACTGTGCTGCACGTAATCCATCAATGAAAGGTTTCTGCTGATTTTTAATATAGGTTTTTTTATATTTTCACTGTTTCAAAACATTTACGTACACGTGGTAAACGCAGTGTAGCACAAGGTGCCCTTAGCACTAAGCTTTTCTGACTAGACTTGTCGACTCTCTCACATTTCATGGGGAGCAGAATGAGAGAAAAAAAAATCATATGTGTATAAGGTGCGAACGGTGGTACTGAACTAATCGCACAGATATGCCGACTTTCTACGATCTTTCTTTCTCTCTGTCTTGTAGTACGCAGGTGACAAAGTTCTAAATAAGTAGTTAAGTCGCGCTACAGCAGTGCGTAGCTGGCGGAACACAGGCTAACCACGAACAAACAACACAGCAAAGGCGTTCTGTTCTGTTCTGTTTTAACTGTTTTGCTGTGGAGAGGTTGAGGTGCCTATTGCCTCGGCTACTCCATATCACAAAGTTCTGCAGCGAAAATAAAATAATAATACAGAACGGTACCCAAAAATTAACAATACGGAAAAGAAAAAAAAGAAAAAAAACACATAATAGCACACTGAAACCAGTTCAAATAACCTGCCAATACACAGTTTTCTTCACGCAGTTCACACAGTCGTAAACTACTTACACGCACACCTTACTACTTTAATGTCAGTATTACATGACCACATTTTACAAAATACCCATCTCTGGCTGTCAGTCATAGGCGCTTGTCCAGTCCGGTCTCCACTAAAAAGTCTGTCAGGAGGATTATTGCCTTTTTCTGGAGATGCATCTCAGGCCATGGTACAAGTAGTTTCTTTATTGTGCCTTTGCTGTAACACGCCTTTGCTGTAAGTTTGGACAGACGGCCCCTCACAGCACAGGCGTGTTTTAGTGCGAAACCGTGAAGAGAGTCACCCAGGGCGCGCATGCGTATGAAAGGCCAAATGCTCATCACTCGCGGGTAATGTTAACATCGCGCATGCGTCGTGCACCGATTCAGTAGAGAAGAGCGTACATATTAGCAGTAAAACTGTTGTCAACGCATTTCTTTCGCTGACAATCGGCTCAAACTGCACGCAACGAAGCGCCGCTGCGTGTATTTGTATACGGACCGCCGACCACCTGTCTACACTTGCGCGGGAATGGTGCTGCCGCCTATAGCCCGACCTCACCGCGAATAACCCGACTAATAAATGCATTCGCATTTGAAATTATGCCGAGAAGTATGGTTTGTTTGTATACGGTCTGTGTGTTTACAAACGTGGTTAACAATTTAGCGTACTGTGTTTACAACAAATTTTTTTAACGATCCAGAGTACTCAGTATTCTACCAAGGGAGAGCATAAAGCCGTCCCGCGAGCCTCACACTTGATGAGGCCCTGTAGACAAAAACCTCAGGATTCCATCACTGAAAGAATTGTTCGTCCAACCATCGTGGTTGGTGTGTTTTTAGAAAAAGAAGGGGGTAACGATTTAGAGTACTTGGTATACTCTACTGTAGAGCTTAAAGTCGTCCCAGGGGTTGTGTCCACCCTTGTCTGGGAAAAGTCATGTGTGACTACATAAAGTGGGTAACGATTCATAGTACTAGTTACTCTACTATGGGACACCGCCCATGGTATAAAGCCGCGGTAAAAAATTGACCGCAGCTTCCCTCGGGGGAACACTGAGGAGGATGCGGACCATATAATTGGTTAACGGGGTGTTAAAGTGCGGCTTACTTGGGTCGATGGCTGAATTGGTTAACGTGGTTGTGAAATGGGGTGTTAAATTGCGACTTACTTGGGTCGATGGCTAAATTGGTTAACGTGGTTGTAGGAGGGGGTGTTAAATGAGTGAACACGTACACACGTATGCGAAAGGGCGGCGCTGGTCGAAGGGACGTCGATCATTGTGTTTGTGGATTCGTTGGAATTCATTTCACTGCGACCTTGGACGTCGACGCGCCGTACAAACCAACCGACGAGCGGCAACTGAGCGAGCGAGCGCCGACCTTGAGTATATATACAGCACGACGGCGCATGCACTGTCAGCTGTTGAATGTTCTCGAAGCGCGACGCCACATGCGCGTCCACTGGAGAATCAGGAGAATTGTAGATGTCGAACGCGGTGTGTAGAGGAGGAAGGGTGCACAGATGGTGGAGGAGTGAAGCGCGCGCGGTGTGTAGAGGAGGAAGGGATGCACAGATGGTGGAAGAGTGGGCGACGGCGCGACGGCGCATGCGCGCGCGTCAGCTGTCGAATGTTCGAGAAGCGGTGCGGACGGCGCACTACCAGGCGCGAGTATAAGATGCGCCGCATCTAATAATACCGCCCCAACACGTTCTCCACATGGGCAAACAACGATTGTCACTCGCGCGGCCCCGCTTCCTATCACTGGAGGAATTACCACTATTCACTAATCTCTTTCGCAATGTTTGGAGGAATCTGTTTTCAAACAATAACTGCGGTCTGCTTCCGCTCGGTCCGTTCTTTCCTTTATCTGGAACAGTAATGTCTCTTGGGGAGAAGCCAGTCGATGCGGCACATATGCGCTAGGAGTTCGCGCATGAAAATGAAGTGTGAAGTTTCATTTCGCGTCGTTCATTGACCAGACCAAGCTGCATTCAAGGAGGATTAAAGAAAAATTGCTGGAGTGGAAGCTCCCGCATTGCTTTGCCAGCAAAAGTGAAGCCAGCTTTTGCCACTGCCAAGGTGGTGGAAACATGCTCTTTTCTGATAGTGCCAACTCAAAGATCAGGTGGCTTTGATATGTTATGTAAATGCTGCGTTAGTTCTGTATTGAAAGATAGTCGTTCCCGACGAAATGACGCACAAAAACGAGTATGGATGATTGAATCTTCAAAGAACATTGCCTCCAATTAGAGGCTCGCTAAGAAAAAGTAGTAACTGTAAGGCGCACTAGGAGCAATATGTGACCCGAAAAAGTTCCCACATTAAACTCGTCGGGCGTGCGAGGGTAACGCCCTGTTTTTAATATGCTGAGCGGTGATGCTTTATTATGTCCCGAGTAAGATGGCCGCCACAGCCACCAACTTGCCAGAGGAGCGGCTTCACTTCTGCGCAACCACTTCCACTCCAGCAATTTTCTTAATCCTCCTTGGCTGCATTGCTCACACTGGCCCGCCCCGAGTTCGCTATTGGTCATTTGGAAGAAGCATAAAATAGACGCCAGATCCTCCGTGCAGACAGGCGTCGTTATAATCATCTTGGGAGGAAGAAGCGGATAGCGCGTTCCATTTTGACAGATCGCGCCTCAATAGAGCTATTTAGGGGCGATACTTCTTCAGCCATGGGTCATGTGTCCCCGATGTATGTAGTAGCAGCAGCAGCAGTAGTAGTAGTAGGAGTAGTAGGTCGCCACCTAGTGTTTTGTCCATGGGAATTTATATAATAAATATAAGATGAAAAGATGCGAGATGGTGGTACTTGGAGTACTCACTAGATAGAAGGACAGGCGGATGGACAGACGGACAGACAAAAAGGCACACGAACGGACGGACGCATGGATAGACGCAAAGGCGGTAGCACGGATGAACGGAAGCAAAAAACGAACGGACAGACAGAAGCACGGACGGACAGGCACACAGACACTTCATCCCACTCATCCCACTCATCATAATTCATTCCGTGGATATGCTGTGATTTATTAAGGGGCAAAACTGCTTAAGCCGTACATCCATGTCTCTATTGGTACCTGGCCGCCTAGTTCTATGAATCACTCAGCAGGTGTGGACGGACAGATGGGTGGATGGATGGACAGACAGACAGAAGGTTGACTCATGGTTAACCGATAAAATCCTCCGAAGCTTCGCCCCACTCACTATCATTCACTCCGTGGTTATGCTGTAACTTTTTTTTTACCCACAAGGCTTTGCACTGTCGCACTGCAGTGACACTGAAGAGCTCGATGACACGGTGCATATATATGCGTCGCTACTATCAAACAAGCTTCTGCACAGACATGTCGGCCTGCTGTTGATACTGTGCGCAACAGCATCGCGAGCCAAACCGGCTGCTTGACCGGTAATGGCCGGTTACGGAAGACCAGCCGAGACCACCAAAGCACCCGCGTTGTGCCACGTTGTTGAAATCATCTAGCTGTTATCGCTGTGAACGGACGTATTGGTGACTTAGCGCTTCATGTCGTGAATGCAGCTCGTTTGCAGGCACATTGTGCATCAGACTATACGTAGCACAGCGTTGCGAAGGAATTTTTTGTGCTTTCGAGCGTGACAGTACTTCTTCGAAGGGTCGTTTTGTGTTCGGCACTTCTGGACACGCGTACTTACTAATAAAGTAACGTTTGCGGGCACTGGTCTGCAAGGGCTGCCGGACTGCCAGTGATCGGCTCATGATGAACTAACGTGCAAAGGGGTAAAGTAACATTTCCAGTGAAGACCTAGAGCTTAAGGTAAGTCTGTCTCATGTAGTTCTTTTTTTTTATATGGAACGTTGCATACTGAGCGAGTGTGTTAGCGATTGCGATAAAGTATAAGCTAGTTCCCGGCACGTGGCCAGCAGTACTTGACGTGGATAAGATCTTAAACAGCCCCCTTCGCAAACAAGTCAACCGAACATATAAAAAAAATCTAGATTTCGCGCACTTTTTATGATGATATGTACATATCTTCGACTTTTATAAAGCTTAACGGATGGTGTATGTGTGTATTAGATGTGCAAGGTGCGAATTTGCGCACGTTGGCAGGGCACAGGAAGGGCGCGACAGCACAGTCGAGCCGTGGGGACACACTGGAGCGGCACTTACATGGTTACAGCGGCAGCGTCCAATGTGGGAGGTACTGAATTCGATTACCACTGCTGAACGGGAACCCACCGGCCTTTTCCAAAGGGTAGACGAGTACACTGACCTCGCGTTCGGTCGTTTCTGGATACTAATATCGGAAGGTAGCCCCGTAAGGTTCTGCGACAGGCCCTAGACGTATACCGTATACCCACCGAAGCCTTGGTGCAATCCGCCACCGCTCTGGGAGGCAGAGAATAGCTGCCGCCAGGCATCTGCTGTAAAAATAGCTTACAAGCGATTTTCTGGCCTGGTGCTCGGCAGAGCGAAGTTGATAGTCACATAGAAGGGCATCCACCTTGTGGAAAATTGGCGGCATGGGACCGCCAGACCTGTCATTAGGTCATTATTTTTTTTTCTGCGCGATATTAAAACTGAAAAAAGAAGTAGCTTTAGTGGTTACGATGGCAATAAAGTAGCACCAATAAAATCATTTGTTCTGTATTTGTGTGACGTTATTTGTGAGCTGACAAACCTTGTGTTTTCCACAGGCATGTTTTCAGATAGCATGAAAATAGCCAACGTTGCCGTCCTACATAAAGGTGGTGCCACTGATTGCATAGGTAGGCAATTGCAAGCCAATAGGAATACTCCCGCTATTCTCTAAAATTATTGAAGATGCCTGAACTCTAGATTATCTGGGTATCTAGAGGAGCGCAACCTTATATCAACACAGCACCATGGCTTTCAGAGTGGCAAATCTACTGAATCGTGGTGCTAGGTTTTACCTAGCACCAATAACACAGTGGGGCTCGAACCCGGGTCCGCTTGGTACGAGCCCAGTACTGTACCACGAAGTTACGCCAGTGCTTGTGACTTGTTGGCAAACTTGCCTTAAGCAGGCTTGATGTCGGTAAAGCAGTCGCATAATTACGACTTATAAAGCGTTTTACAACAGCGAAAGAACAACCAGTTGCCGCACAATACGATTAGCGTAACGAGTGGACCGTTCAAGGCTGAACCCATTACAAAAGCTTGTTCTTGTTCCCCAATAACTGTGGCACATACCCACTTGAGTCATAATTCCTCATCGTCGTCAGCCACTGCATGAACAATAGGCCCAAAGTTCCAGGCAAGTGTTTAGCGGATACCACGCTTCTCAGAAGAATGATAAAAAATAGCATTCGAATACCAGCCTACTACCCAAAAAAGTTATTAATCATGCCCGAGTGGGTATCAAGCAACATTGCTTGCAGTAGTTACCCAAGGGGTGTTTTGAAAATGCTATGAAAAGCCGCTCTTCTAGCTTTCCTTGTAACTGTGCTACGCCTTCTGCGCAAGCCTGGCGTTTTTTTTAAATTCCGCACGATAGGGTTACGGACACCGGCGTAGGCAGCTGCGCGTGACCCGAGTTGTGATCTAATGACAGCTTTCGCTGTAGAAATGCTTGTGTATGGCACTTTTAAATGGGAAGCATTTCTCAGCGAACTTCGGCGACTTTGAGCGTATCTATCTATCTATCTATCTATCTATCTATCTATCTATCTATCTATCTATCTATCTATCTATCTATCTATCTATCTATCTATCTATCTATCTATCTATCTATCTATCTATCTATCTATTTATCTATGTATCTATCTATCTATCTATCTATCTATCTATCTATCTATCTATCTATCTATCTATCTATCTATCTATCTATCTATCTATCTATCTATCTATCTATCTATCTATCTATCTATCTATCTATCTATTTATCTATGTAGCTATCTATCTATCTATCTATCTATCTATCTATCTATCTATCTATCTATCTATCTATCTATCTATCTATCTATCTATGTATCTATCTATCTATCTATCTATCTATCTATCTATCTATCTATCTATCTATCTATCTATGTAGCTATCTATCTATCTATCTATCTATCTATGTATCTATCTATCTATCTATCTATCTATCTATCTATCTATCTATCTATCTATCTATCTATCTATCTATCTATCTATTTATCTATTTATCTATGTAGCTATCTATCTATCTATCTATCTATCTATCTATCTATCTATCTATCTATCTATCTATCTATCTATCTATCTATCTATCTATCTATCTATCTATCTATCTATCTATCTATCTAGCTGCCTACGACTTTTAGCTCTCCTGGCCATTTCGATAATGGTATCGATACCAAACTTGGTACGGCATAACATGACTGTATAAAGAACATATTTGACTAGTCATAACATGAAAATCTTGACATGTATGCCATGAATGTCATGATTTACATGTCATGGTCCTGCAGCTTTCGCGGTGGATTCGTTCACAAGGCATGTTGCAAAACTCGTCTGGTATGGCATGATTGCATGACGAACAGAAGCAACAGACCATAACATGAGAATCATGGCATGCGTGTCATGTCCCAACATGACTACATGCCACGCTCATGATGCACTCGCGGCCATTTCGCTAGGGTCACATATATCAAACTTGGTATTACATTACGTGAATGGATGGCGAAGGTATGTGACTGGTGCAAGCGTGATAATCATGAGATGCGTGTAATGCAACAACATGACTACATGCTACGCTCATGATGCGCTGACGGCTGTTTGGCCAGCTTCGCATGTACCAAACTCGGTATTATGCGACGCGGACGCACGACATAAGCAAATGACACATCCAAACATGACAATCATGACATGTGTGTCATGTTAGAACATGACTACATGCCACACTGATGATGCGCTCGCGGCCGTTTTGTTAGCTTCACATATGCCAAATGTGGTAATACGTTACGCCAATAGATGACAAAGGTATGCGACTGGTGCAAACATGATAATCATGAGATGCGTGTCGTGTTCGAACATCACCACATGCCAAAGTCAAGGTGCCAGTATATTGACGTGATGCGGTGCGCGTGCTCACCGGCGTTCGTTTCAACGCGTCACGCCGGCGTTGCCACGCCAGGCGCCGGTTCTGTCATATACTCACAGGCGCGCGCCGCGTGGCGTTGCTTTGACGCATGCGCGTTTCAGTGCATCCGGTGTACCTCCGTCACCAAAAGGGGGAGACGCAGTGTTGTTTGGGTAACGCATTGGCGCGAAAAGCAACAAGTCGCATTTCGCGACGGTGGCCGTCGGGCCGCGCCGACGGACGCTGGTCGCACCTGGCGTCAGACTAAAGAGTGCTCGCATGCGTGCGCGAGCACTCTATAGCATGCGGGCGTGTCAACGCTACTTTGGAGTATATTGAGCCATTCATGATGCACTCGCGGCCGTTTTGCTAGCCCCACATGTACCGAGTTCGGTGTTACGTGATGTCAATGAATGACGAAGGCATATGACTGGTGCAAACATGATAATCATGACACGCGTAGTCATGTAAGAACATGAACACATACCACGTTCATAGAGTGGTCGCGGCCATTTCGCTAGCTCCACATATACTAATTTTGGCGTCACTTGACGTGAACCGATCACAAAGGTCAACGAAACATTCAAACAGGATAATCATGACACGGAAGTCATGTACAGCAATATTTACCTCCACCTCGTAACGTTGTGGTGATTTTAAAGTGACATATGAACGTTTCTCATTCGTGCTTCACATATCATCGATTCCCACTGTACGTGGGATCTGCCAATTTTTTTTAGATGTGGAGCATCTTATACTCGCGCCTTGTAGTGCGCCGTCCGCACCGCTTCTCGAACATTCGACAGCTGACGCGCGCGCATGCGCCGTCGCGCCGTCGCCCACTCTTCCACCATCTGTGCATCCCTTCCTCCTCTACACACCGCGCGCGCTTCATTCCTCCACCATCTGTGCACCCTTCCTCCTCTACACACCGCGTTCGACATCTACAATTCTCCTGATTCTCCAGTGGACGCACATGTGGCGTCGCGCTTCGAGAACATTCAACAGCTGACAGTGCATGCGCCGTCGTGCTGTATATATACTCAAGGTCGGCGCTCGCTCGCTCAGTTGCCGCTCGTCGGTTGGTTTGTACGGCGCGTCGACGTCCAAGGTCGCGGTGAAATGAATTCCAACGAATCCACAAACACAATGATCGACGTCCCTTCGACCAGCGCCGCCCTTTCGCATACGTGTGTACGTGTTCACTCATTTAACACCCCCTACTACAACCACGTTAACCAATTTAGCCATCGACCCAAGTAAGTCGCAATTTAACACCCCATTTCACAACCACGTTAACCAATTTAGCCATCGACCCAAGTAAGTCGCACTTTAACACCCCGTTAACGAATTATATGGTCCGCATCCTCCTCAGTGTTCCCCCGAGGGAAGCTGCGGGCAATTTTTTTTGTATGAAACTTTAAAGAGAGGCTGCTCCGGCAGATGTGTTCGATCCACGGCTATCAGATTTTGACGACGGCGAAATGATGACCACCGAGGCCCACGTACTTTGCAATATCAGTGCATGTTCAAAAACGCCATAAGGTCGCAATTTCTGAAGCCTTCCCCTACGATGCCTCTCATAACCTGATCGTGCTTTTGGGACGTAAAAGGCCTGATAATATTATGCCTGACGACAACTTTCTGTGGTAGCACAGCCAAGACTGCGGAACCAAAGGGACAGTTTTTACTGCGCTACTGTACGTAGTCCCCAGACGCTAACATTCGTAGACTACATAGCGTAAAACGAAACATACAAAAATTGAGCAGATCCCACGTGTCATGGGAATAAATCCCTTGAGAAGCATGCAGAGGTTGAGTCACTGTGTAGTAATTTTTTCTTTAGTGGAATGTAACAAAATGACATAAACAGTTCTACAAATATTATACGCACAGAAATGTGTGTTCAACCGTCGCGTATGTTTTATATAACCAGTTGTTTGCAGTTGCGCAGAGATGCCCGGAGCAACATAGGTATTAGCGACACCAGAAGAAAGAAGTAAGCTCAAATGTAGCGCTCGTGCCTGCGGGGGTGGTAGCACTGAACAGTGCAACTTAGACAACATTCAGCTGCAATTTCCGCTAACTTTACATGATGCATGTATCATTGGAGTACGTATCTAATGTTTATAAAATTATAAGGGCAGCACTGCAACCATATTTGATGTTGCAAATACATTACGGTTGCATGAGGTTCTTTTTTGAAGGTGTTCCGGTACCTGGCGTGTTTCCGTGGCAGAATACTTAATTGGCACACAAAATTCGTGAGTTTGATTCCTGCTGCAACCACAGGATCACGGGTGTCAGTGAGCGACTCACCTTCGACCTATCAGAGATGCCATTAGATCACGATACGTGATATTATAGGTGGAATACATCACCTGATTGTGAATTTCGGCTTCGTTCTTGTTGACGCTGACGGTGCCGGCGAGAGCTTGTCGCATTCCACGAGGTATCTAACACTTTCGACTTAAGGGAATGATCTCCTACTTCAAGGGGTATGCAGCGCCCCGCCGCAGTGGTCTAGTGGCTGAGGTACTCCTCGGCTGCTGACCCGCATCTCATGGGATCGAATCCTGGCTGCGGCAGCTGCATTTTCGATGGAGGCGAAAATGCTGAGGCCCGTGTGCTCAGATTTGGGTACACGTTAAATAACCCCAGGTGGTCGAAATTTCTGGAGCCCTCCACTACGGCGTCTCTCGTAATCATATAGTAGTTTTGGGACGTTAAACCCCACACATTAATGAATCAAGGGGTCTGCAGCGTCTGAAGGGATTGCTTTCAAGCGTTTCTGATGAGCAGTTTGTTTCCGTTTATGCCAACGAAGAGCGGAATAAATCTTCCCTCCTGTTTCACTTCTTTTGGACGATGCAATAAAGATGGAGAAAGAGGGCAACAATGTTCCCAAAAATTGATTGCGCCAGACAGTAGCATCCCATCGGACACCGGGCTTATCGCGTGACTGACGAGCAAACGAACGGAGCCGTTCTTGCCCTGACGGGCTATACAGACGAAGCGAGGAGCTTGCCGGTCCGGAACCGTTAGAAAAGAGAGGCCCAGGCGTGACGCTAGGAGCGCAGCGAACGACGAATCCTTGCCCTCCGTGACAGCAGTGTCTCCTCGCTAACGTGAGCGTTACGACGCGCGATAAAAGAGCGGACGCCTCTGCCTCGCGCATTCACGACGTCATGGTTCGCTGGGCCGCTTGCACTACCCTGTGCTCGGGGAAGTTTCTTCGCGCGAAAGGAAGGCTAGCTGCGCCGCTGTGGCAGAAGCGAAAAAGAGCGGAGATAGCGGAGGAACGAGAAACAGGCCCAAGCGTGTGACAACGGGAAAACTGCAACTACCCAACCCTAACTGTCTAAGCCGGGGTCGTGTACTTCCGGATGCATCGCGGAAGCTACTTCCTACGCGAGGCGGAAATTGTTTATCCGTGTTTGCAGGGTGTAGAGGACCCTCGCAGGTGTATGAAGAGCAGAAAACTATTTTTACCATTTATTTCGCTGCCTGCAACGTTTGACGTACTGCGTGTTTGTTTAGTTATCTTTGTTGACCACCTGCATGCGGATGCGAGGGGTCTCGCTCTGATTGCGCCTCTACTGCCACGCTTTCTTGTTACATGTAGGTTTGTACGCTTGTGTCGGTGTCTAAACGAGCGTTTGCTTTATGCTCGGACGCTGTGGGAGTTGTCGGCAAGCTTGCACAGATTGTAGAAAAAAGAGTCACCCAATAAGTGCAAGTGCTTACATTTAAGTGCATTTTTTTACATAAAACAACTGCTGCTTCATAAAAGTAACAATAGTTACAGAAAACTAATGAATTGCCTTCACGTTAATTTGTGTCAAATTTTTATTCACGTAAAACATGTTTACCCCAACTACAGCTGCTGTAGTTTACGTGGCAGAGACGTCTGGATGCTTGCGTCAAGGCTCGGGAGCTTACTTTGACTTCTCTGATAGCGTAACGGACTGCGAATTTTCAGCGAAAGCTTTTTTTTTTCCTAGTTGTAGACTTCTCGTCCTCGATTCCTCCATTATTTTTCGTTAAGAGGCCAGCTTCTACACTAGCCACTCTCTAAATATGATAGGAATTGTTGCGCAATCAATCGTACGAATGCGTAAAAGGACAGAGTAAACGGAAAGAGCGCAAACTACGAACCTGTGCTAACGCGCAGCTATTTTCCTGTGTTCTTCCAATCGATTGTGCGACAATTCCCACCACAATTATGCACCAACTCATCCAACAGAGAGTTCTTTAAACATACTCTCTATATGCATACGCTGCAGGGATGGGGGGGGGGGTCCTTCTAGGTATAAGAACACATTTTGCACCAGCTCGCAGTTGCGCATTGCTTCCATGAGTGTCTATGCACTCTATGAAGGGTCGTGCTTTGCAGTTGCTGGTGCTCGGGTAATGCGTTGAAGGGTAAGACCAAGAAAAATGTGCTTTAAATAGGGATTTACGACCCCAAACCACCATATGTATATGAGAGACGCCGTAGGGGAGGGCTTCGAAAATTTCGGCAACCTGGGGTTCTTCAATGTGCACCCTAGTTTTGAGCGCACGAGCCTACATTACTTTTACCTAAGGGAAACTATCGTAGTAGCTTGGAAGCAACGAGTAGCATGGTATGGCGTCTTTATTGTGACAGAATTGCAAGCGCAAAGTGCCGATATGCTGTGTTATGTATGTTGTGTGCGGAGAATTTCGCGTAGATAGGAAGAAATGTTTGAGTGGGCAAGGACACGTGAGATCACGTTAGAAAGCTGGAAAGGCGTAAAAAAAAGCCAAAAATGAACGATTGCATTTTCTTTTCAGATTAACAGTTCACTTTTGTCATTCACTATATCGAACTCGGGATGGTGTGCTTGTAAAACAACAGCAAATAAATAATTTTACGGGTAAGCAACATGAAAACAAATGGATGAACATTTATGGTGCTATGAGATATAGAAATTCATTGTATGTGGCAGAAGAGCCCTACAGTGGTGGTCTAGTGGCTAAGGTACTAGGCTGCTGACCCGCAGGTCGCGGGTTCGAATCCCAGCTGCGGCGGCTGCATTTTCGATGGAGGCGGCAATGTTGTAGGCCCGTGTGCTCAGATTTAGGTGCACGTGAAAGAACCCCAGGTGGTCGAAATTTCCGGAGCCCTCCACTACGGCGTCTCTCGTAATCATACGGTGGTTTTGGGACGTTAAAACCCACATATAAATCAATCAATTAACAAAAGATGTGCGGTAACATTGTTTGCAGCAAAACAACAAGAATTTGTCACGAGGTGCATTACGCTTGAATGAAGAAATGACCACTCGCACAACTGTAACTATTTCTTAGTGACTACATTTGTTCTTCAACTAAACTGCATAGCTCTTCAAAGTATTATGCAGCAATTTATGAGAAAACGACACCGCTAGTGCCTGGTGGAACACGCAGAAAGCGACGGCACTGGCGAGAATGCGCGTATACGGTGGACCGTCATCTTGAACCGGAAGTCAATGCGGACGGGCGCCACAGCACACAATCCTTTGCGTGAGCCACAATTTTGCTGTCCACCTATAAGGTTCAACTTGGTCCTTCTTCCTGCCTTTCCTTTGCCTTTCTTTTTCTTTCTCCATCTCAGCTTTGTCTTTGTAGTACAAACTCAGAAAATTGATTTGTGGGGTTTAACGTCCTAAAACCATGATTATGAGAGACCACATGGGGTTATTTAACGTGCACCCAAATCTGAGCACATGGGCCAACAGAACTTTCGCTTCCATCGAAAATGCAACCACCACAGTCAGGATTCAATTTCAACCTGCGGGTCAGCAGCCGAGTACCTTAGCCACTAGACCACCACGGTGGGGCCAAACACAAAAAATTACGCACACGGAAGCCTATAGACCCTTTTTGGCAGCTAGTTTGTCTATGCAAAACTAGATGATGCCTCCGCACCGAAGCGCCACGGCCTTCACCTCGGCGGCGATGTGGCGTGTGGCGGGCCTTGCCCTGTAGCCTACGCGAGAAACGGTGGTGGTAGGGATTCTTGAAGAAGAAAAAAAGCACCTAACTTCTGTACTGTCACGCTCAGCACGCTGCCAATACAGAAGTTAGGTGCCTTTTTTCTTCTTCAAGAATACCTACCACCCGCCTAGCGGCCGCTAGGCTTAGCCTAACGGTCCCGGCGTGGGAGTCACCCGCTGCGCGCTGACGCGTGCCTTGTAGGACCACAATAAAGTTTCGCAACCACCCTAACTTCTGTCAGCCATAAGGCAAGACGATGCAGTGCCTAAGAGAAAAAAAAAAAGAAAAAAAAGTGAAACAGACGCTGCGTCCGCTTTACTGGCCTTCAACCTGGGAGCGACTGCGGCAAATCGGCCGGCCATCAGTGATGGTGAATAAGTGGAAAGAAGGCCATTAGATCGCATGTTTAAACTTGGCAGTGCTCGTTCACCGCTCCGGAAAAATGTCTATAACAGTAATGTAGGTGAACTTACCCCTTCCGGTGATGGCGAGACGTGTCCTTCCCTCAGGTGTCCCCTGATGAGGTACGCGGACGCCACAATGACAGACGTGGCGCCAAAGAACATCGCAGTCAGTGCTCCCAGCATGACAGGAGAGTAGGATGTGCCTGTGTGACCACAAGGCAATAACAGCTTCACTGTGATTAAAAAAGATAAGCAAATTATTTCGTTACCTGCCAAAACAACACGATTGTGAGACACGTGTTATATATATTCGACTTGCAAAAACTCTTGGGCAGTTTATGGATGCTGTGGCTGCGACGGAGAAGAATCATGCCTGAAGCTTTTGTAATGGGGAGGAGGGGTGGTTGGAACGTTCGATGTCTCCCTTATTACGCAAGTCGCATTGTGTGACGGCTGGCGGTTCCTTTGCTGTTCTAAAACGCTTATTTTTTCGTATCACCATGAATCCTTAGCCGACATCAAGAGTGCTAGTTTGCAGCGGAGTTTCAAGCACTGGAGTAGCTGTTTGGTTGGACGTTACCCACAAACGCGTAAGTAAACCAGACATAAAGAAAGAAAACTGGGGTGGCTCTGTGGTAGAATACTGGGCTAGTACGCAGTGGACCCCATTGTGTCTTTGACGCTTTTTATGTGCTTGTTGATTTTTCTCTATTTCGTGTGATTGTGGTTACGGACACCAGGCAGACACTACGATTTACGCAATGTTGTGATCTCATAACAGCTATTGCTGTAAAATGGCTGTTCGCCCTAAGCTAGGTCGCCGCGCCAGTGGCCTAGCAAGCACCTCCTCGCCTCGTTACCGTGCCAGCTGGTGTGACGTTATGCTATGCGCCACAACACTGAATCTGTAGCAACAGATCAGCCGCCGCCAAGTGACACTCGGCAATGGAACCCACCTGACCAAAGCTACCGTGACGGCTGATGCTGCTTCATGCCAAGCCGCAGATGCGCCTTAGCAACAGCTGCAGAGAAGCCACGTCGTCAGTACCAAACGAAGTGTAATCACACCAGGTTTAAATAAAGCGCTTACCGAGCACCATTTTACGTCATCAATAACGTCATAAATAGACCTTCTGTGCATGTCCTTGGGATAGCTACAAGAGAGCTGTGGATGCTTGTGCTAGGTCATTTTAGCTATGGGTCGTTCGAGGAAGTACTCTACACGTGGATGTGGTGCCTGCCGGGGGGCTCAACGTGTTGCAGAGCGAGTCAAATGACTGAGATATTCCCAGCCTATTTGAACTAGAAGGCGGCTGAAACGAAGAACAGGGGCGGTCGCTTCAAGTGTCACAGAAAGCCGGAAAAAAGTCTTGCTTGAATCAACTCTGAAACCTAGCTTTGGCGAAGCGCCCTGGTATTAACTCACATAGCCTGCTACTAGGATCCGCCAGCGTCACTGTTATCAAGCCTTGCGTTACCGGGTGGAATCTGTGTATTTGACGTACAAGGTAACAATAATTATGTTTGTTGGGATTTAGCGCCGCAAAACTGCCATATAACGATGTGAGATGCCATAGTTGAGGGCTCTGGAAATCTCGACCACCTGGACTTCTTTAACGTGCACCTAAATGCAAGTGTGTAGGCCTCAAGTATTTTCTCCTCTATCAGAAATGCAGCCGCCACGGCCGGTATTCAAACCCGGGACCTGCAGCCGGGTGCCATTGCTACTGGACCACCGTCACTGGTTGAGAACCTAAAAGACGATAGCCCAGACAAGCGTGCAAGACTAGTCGGAAGTCAACTCTTGACTTTGCCGTTATTTTGTCCCGTCGACCCGGAGACAGGGGGTAGGTTCACCGAACTCACCGCTCTCAGAAAGGGCATGTATAACCAGTCGCGCTGAGTTGACGGCTCGTGACCTCTCCCGCCCGTCGCGGTCTCCGCTTCCCCTGTCCCCATCACTCCGATGTTGCTCTTTCTCTGTCGGCCGGTACGCGCGTGCTAGGCACGATGACATCCTCGCGGGCTCCACGCATCATGTGGACAGATGATGAAATAACGACGTTGCTAGCTTTAGTCAACGAGAAAAAACTGAGTGATTTGCTCGATAGCAAGCGGCAGAAAAATAAGGACATATTCATGGACCTGGAAAGATGTTTGAAGGAACAGGGCCTGACGTGGATGTGGGAGCAAATAAAAACCTGTTGGAAGAGTTTAAGAAACGCTTCACGGTTGTAAGTACCTCCCTGTTCGCTTTGATTTGAAAAGTTTTCAGGCGCTTTAATTTCTAATGACTTTTTTGTCATTCGCAGGAACGCCTGCTCTTATGCAAAAGTGGCGGGGAGCCGTCAAAGTGGAAGTGGTTTGACAAAATGAGCCTTCTGCTTGGCGACCGCCCAATGGTGCAAGCGATTACGGCGTTGACACCGCCGCCGAAGACGAGGACATCGTTCTGTTATGCGGTAAATGCAGATCACTTTTACATGATCTGCATTTACTGCAGGTCACGTATCGCAGTAAATCACGTATCGCAGTAAATCACGTATCGCAGTAAATCACGATCTGCATTACTGCAGATCACGAATCGTGATCTGCATTTTCTGCAGATCACGATTTTCACTGCGTAAACAACCGCAGCCCACAGCAGCGAGAGGCGAGAGCGCAGGCTTGGAGGAGCGGAAACCAGTACCGGAAGACGGGCTTTCGGCTCGCCTCGACGCAAAGCGTCGCTGCGATCACCGCTCACCTCAACTCGTCCGTGCGAGTTCATATAAACTCGGGCGCGTCGAGGTAAGCTGAACCCGCCACTCAACTCAGCCCGCCCCCGTCTCGTCCATGTACACGGGGCCTTAGTTATCTCCGTTGCCTGCAAGTTTGCAAAGAATGCCAACTAGATCTGCCAACACCTCCCTTCTGTCTTTGGTGCTAGGACCTAACTGCCAGTCAGTTTCTTTGAAGTATCGACTGCTCTTTAAAAGCCCCGTAATTCGTCAACCTGGCGGTAATTGAGAATTTTGCACACAATGCTTGTTTGCAAGGGTTACTTCAGAAACGGTCATTTACATGATACAGTTGTGTACGACACTTACCACGTGGTGGCTGAAGCGAGTAGATAGTGCTGGTGAAGATGGGAAGTCGGTTGCCGTCCAAGTCTGTGACTTCGACTGTGCCCCGGTCGATGCGATCCTGGAGGTCCGTTCGAGCCGCCAGCAGGGCTGACTTGTCAACTTCCAGCAATGACGTCTTTACGGGAACCATTACGGCTTCCACGATGATACTACCTGAAGGAAACAGATGCATGCAGTAATGCACCAACTTCCAAAATTTAGTTAGTGCCAAGGTGAAAATGTTACTATGAGCCAGCTCGTAGCAAATTCTCAAAATTAATTTGGACCATTACGTGCTCTTCTGGTTTCCAGCACATGCTAGACAGATCTGAGGTGCTCCGCCCAACCTCAACGAGTCTGGTCACGAGACCATGCGTGCACTAACCGACCACGCCGGTTCCGGGTAAAGAATCGAGCACAACGAGGTTTCGGAAAACAGGGACGCACCTGCCACGTATACAATGAAATAACAAAACATGTTTACCTCGTGCGAAGACTATCTCCACTCCCTCATGTAAAACTTGATACGCCACAATCCCTTACGCTCAGACTACTGCAAATGGACACGTACCCTAACCTGAGCTCCCTTCACGCTTTTTATCCTGACGTGATCCCCAATGACGCTTGCCCCGCATGTGGGGACGTAGTCACGCTGGCGCACATGCTCGTGGAATGCCGGGCAATGTACACCAACCCACACACTACTTCGGTCAGGTGGGAGGCCACCCTACGCAGCTCCCTCCTGGCCGACCAACCTTGGGCCGTCTAGCAGGCCCACGGAGTGGCCGAAAGGCTTGGCCTAACGGTCCCGACGTGAGAGTAGCCCACTGCGCACTAACGCACGCCTTGAAGGGCCACAATAAAGTTTCACAACTAATCAACCAACCAGCCCGGAGCACCTAAACTGTCTTTGAAGCAATTTTTCAAGGCTTATCACTTAGATGCCTTATGAAACTCGGTGCATTGTCGTTGAAGTTGGTGTCAACACTAGTGATGTGAAAAATGATCATCATGATGACGTCCCCCCGTGACGTCATGATGACACCACAGGTCGTCAAAGTAGGTTGCGTCATGATGACACTTGACATAACATTACATTATGACGTCATAGTCCAAGTGGAACAAGAGTCATTGTCAAGAGGGGACGAAACCCGGAGGGATTACGCGACCACGCGAGGGGCAGAAAGCTTCTGAGGCAGTGCAAAACCAGGTTGGGTGCAGAAATTTTTAGATGTGAAGCAGCTCTGATTAGTTTGGGTAAGGCTGTCCCGTACGTCCACACCAACCCCCTCGCCGCAGGTATTACAGTGGTGCCACGTAGGTCAAGTCGCGGCTACGCGTAAAGGTAACTCTCTCTCTCTCTCTTTCACCCGCAGCAGCTGCCGGCTTCTCCGCCGATCGCAGCACATTTCTCTCTCACTCCATTCTTTTCAATACGCGCGACAAACGAGTGCTCGTAGAGTGTAAACAATCGACAGAGACAGATATAGTTGCGCGTCCGCAGCAGCCTTACAGACGCAGCCTGCCAGGCATTTCCAATAGAAGGCTGCGTTGGTATGGCTGCTGCGGACGCACAACTAATTCTGTTTGCTCTTTCAACTCGTTCATTAGCGACGAAACTCACGCGAAACCGAACTCAACTCCCGTGTCTTTGCGTTTCAAGCAGACCTTTACTCAAGTAAACGCTACACCGAGTTTCGCTTCAAACCGATTTTCCAGGAACCACGTTGACGCCTGTTTCAACCGGGTCAACGCCGTGCCCACTGCTGCTGCTTCACATTCTATCGGGGTTCTTTTCGGGAAGAGCGTTTATAATAATTTTTTTGCATGGGTAGGTTGATCAGGACGATTACTTACAAGAAGGTTAAGATGCCTTTGTCCTCTGAGCCTTATTACTCAAAGGCGTATTTGTACACAGCCAAAAAGCACTACCCATAGGTAGGCGAGGATCCTGCAAACATGTGTTCCAAATACAATAGCGCTGCACGCACCAGATAACATACCGACGCTGTTGTGCCGCTGTCTTGCCAATGGTTATACTGCCAATGACCATCAGTTCTTTGTCGTGCCGCGTATTTTTTCCCAACCACAGAGAAACACAAAGCATCATGGCTGAATTCATAAACTTCGCATCGAGCGTCTCTCGCAAGGGTCATCCCCGCCTAGCTAGTACATCAGCCACGTCCTGGCTGCCTGCCAGCTTCGAGGAGTTGTGACACAACAGCGCTCTCTGAGCGAACCAAATGACTTCTAAAACCGGAAGTCCACGGTCATTGGCTGATTTAGGCATCGTGAGCTGCACAGTTACTGCTGCCGCCACGAGGTGTCGTGGTGTGCCCGAACGCGGGTAACAAGGTAGTTATCAAACGGGAAGAACAGGTATCTTAACCTATGGAGATACAACGCGGACTTCAACAGGAATGTCCCTTGTCATCTTTGTTATTTATGCTGTATCCACAGAGACTAGAAGCCAAGTTAGAGGGAAGTCGACTCGACTTCAGCCTCTCCTTTACCAAGGAAGGAAAACACATTGAACAGTCATTGCTCGCATTGTTGTATGCAGATGATATAGTAATAATAGCCGACAACAAGGAAGATCTGCAGGGATTGATAGACATCTGTGGTAATCGGCCATCATGATTTTTAATGTTAACCAAGGCAGAGACCATAAGATGCAGGAAGTCACGCTAGAAATAGAGGATAAATGCAAATATTTCGGCGTATGTATAAATAATGGGGCTGAGTACCTATGGGGGCACGAAATATACGTAATGAATAAGGGTAACAGGAATGCAGCGGTAATGAAAAACGGGGAACTGTGGAACTACAACAAGTATCACGTTGTGAGAGGGATTTGGAATGGTGTCATGGTCTCGGGTTTGATGTTCCGTAATGTGGTCTTGAGCATGAAATCAGATGTTCAAGCAAGATTGGAAATTAAACAACGTGGCATAAGTAGACTTGCTTTAGGAGCACACGGAATACTGCAAATGAGGGGGTACAAGGTGATATGGGATGGACATCATTTGAGTTGAGGGAAGCTAGCAGCAAGATGGGCTTTTAGGAGCGATTGAGAAAAATGGGAGAGGAGCGTTGAGCTAGGAAAGTTTTCAGCTAATTGTACATAAAAAATTTGATACCTAATGGAAGAAGTGTACTCGAGAATTGTGGATCAAGTGTTTAGACAACAGCAGAATACCAAGCCAAAAGGAAACATTGGTTAGGAAGAAGGTGAAGGAAACACAGAGGGACATGTGAAAGATTGGAATGCTTTCGAAATCTTCACTGGAGACCTACCAAACTCTCAAGCAAAAAATTGCAGAAGAAAAGATCTACGATAAGTCTCGGGGTAGTTCTCTGCTGTTTGAGGCCAGAAAGGGAGTATTGCGGACCCAGATGTACCGAGCCAAATACGAAGGCACGGACACGGTATGTAGCACGTGTGGAGAGGAGGAAGAAACGGCTGAACATTTGATAATTTTCTGTAAAGTGCTCCACGCTATAGTCTAAGATAATGGCGCGAAATTTTTCAAAGCATTGGGGTTTAGGGACAGTGAAGGCAAAATAGGCTTTAAATGGGGAGAAATAACCAGGAGGAGGCTAACTGATTGGTGGCTACAATCAAGGCGCGAGTGAAATTCAATCCTTAAACACATGGTGAAATTACTTAAATTTATGGCTGGGTGGCGTGAGCCACCGCCCGATCTAAAGGGCACAGTCGAGTACATCCATCCATTCATCCGTCCATCTCTAGTTCTGGTCATAACCTTCTTGGTTCACACTGGTAGTAAGCCAAGTGTTAAAAAAAAAAACACGGAGTGCTTAAGGTATTTAGGAAAAGTGTTGAACGATTTTCAGTACAAGATGCCCTACTATGGCCGAGCGTAGAGCCATCCCAGAAGAAAAACCAAACAAATATGCGAGCACAGCTATGTTTAGAAAAAGAGTTTAACAATTTTGAGTACTTTGTACTCTACCATGAGAGAACAGTGAGTCATCTCGATTACGTAACTGCAACCTGTGTTTAGAGAAATTCATTCTCACGAACAGTGAACATCAATTACAATCCAACAAAACATCGCGAAGGAACACAATATCTACAGACACACCAAAAATTGTGAAAAAAAGTTATTTTTACATATGTACACGGAACACAACATACACAGGCACGCCAAAAATTGTTACAAAAAGGTATGTTTACATATGTATATTACACGGTGAACAAAGAACACACAAATGAAATGTAAAGATCCATATGTTAGGTATATACTTAGTATTTACAGGGTATTAGGGCGAGTACTAAACAAACATTAACCTACCAAAACCAGACAGGCCTGAAAACAAGCTTTACATATCTCTCGCAGATGAACACAAAAGGGCAGGACCAGTGTCGAAGGAATTCCTCCTCACCGAGAAAGAAGAGTTCCTCCGACAAAACAGATAGTAGTTCTTTGTACAGTCGCTCCAAAATCGAGAAAAGAGCGCGATGGCGACGACCTGCTGCAACCGCCTCAAAGCGATTGCTCTAAAGACAGTAGGCACTAGCGACAATGAGAAGGCAGGCGAAGCGGCCTCGGGAAAAACGGCCAGTGTGCTTAGAAAAAGTGTTTAACGATTTATAGAGTACATCGTACTCTACTATGGGAGAGCATAATGCCGTCCCGAGTTAGCTTCCTTAGACGTTAGCTTCCTTAGACAACGGCCAGTAGACACACCTATAATGAACGGTCATAGTGTCTTACGACTTTGTAATGACCCTTAGGGTAACTTTCAACGCAGTGGCTGGTATGAAAGGAGAGAGAATTCGTTTGTAGTTTGCGGCAAATGCCTGCAACTCCACCCGTACTTGAAGGATTTTAAACAACTTTCCGGCAGTCGATTTACAAGGGAACGAACTCCTTTAATCTAGCGACTCGGTTATCACCCTGAAGAAGTTTCCAGAGCTCGTTGAAAGGACAGCGAAAAATCATTCCCCTCTTTTTGCGGCAAATTACTTCATCGAAAGGTCCGACTGTGTCGTTGGAGAGAAAGAACGCGCCCATTGGGTGATTTAGTTTTTCTTGCAGCAGAA
Source organism: Rhipicephalus microplus (assembly GCF_013339725.1). Classification (NCBI taxonomy): domain Eukaryota; kingdom Metazoa; phylum Arthropoda; class Arachnida; order Ixodida; family Ixodidae; genus Rhipicephalus; species Rhipicephalus microplus. The sequence continues at coordinate 100,546,404 of NC_051174.1, forward strand.
TAATTACGAAAGAGTGGTTTGTTCGGTGACTTGGTTTGGAATCATAGACTATAGCGCAAAAACAGCAAGAAATAGAGAAACTCACGAACATAGCACAACGTTCCGCAGTGTCCGTAAGATTTTTTTTCGTTCCTGTTTTTTGAGTTGAATTCTACTATGATGCAATATTTATTGCGGCAAGTGGTTATTCGTTTGCTAAACTTATTTAAAATGAATTAAATGTGGAGCTACAGTGTAACATGATCACAACGCATAGGTCGGCACAAAAAAGTGTGTCGCACTTTGATTTAATGATAAATATATTTTCTGCTTTCAGCTCACTCGGCTCAGACTCGCCCAAATAATTAAAGCAGACTCACCGGGACACAGACTCAGTAACTTTTTTTCTCAACAGGACTCACTCGAATTCAAACTCACCAAAACATAAATCACCCGGACTCACTCCGAATAAGACTCACTTCTGGATCTGAGTTGAGTGAGTCGACTTATGAGTGAGTTTGCCGACCTGTGCCGAAACGTGAATCGAAAGGGAGGGCATGAGATTTAGTTTTTGCACTTTATAGTCTCAGCTGAATGCTAAAATGTGTGTTCATGCTCCTATTTTTGTGAAGTGGAAATAAAGTATTAGTATAGACTACTGTCTTATGCATTTATATCCCACCGTCGTAAAATATCCGCACACGAACCGTAAGAAAGCGACTGGAAATGTACAAAAACGATTTGTGTCACGCCAGGAAAATAACTTTGTACAGGGGCTTTTTCATAGATAGCCTGAATTACTACTGAGTAAGCTCATGAATTTTTATGTGGGTATATTTGCACTGTAGATAACATACCTACCATGAAATAAAACATCCGCAATCGCTGCGTCACCATTGAAGTTCGTGTATTCTCCGGTGTATTCTCCAACTACACTTAACAGGTTTTAGGAAACAGAGATGCACGATGAATGCGATACTGGACATAGTAAGGTATGTGGAGCATGAACGCTCCTGTGGTAGTTTGACGGTCGCTGTGTTCTTGGACATCAAAAGGGCATTTGACACAGTCAGTCACACTCATGTTCTGCTGAGTATGTTGGAACTTGGACTGTCCGGCAGGTCTTTGCGGTGGATGTCTAAATTTTTACCAGGTCGCGAAATATTCATTCAGACGAGCGAAGGAAAGAGTGCGGAACAGGACGTCAGACAGGGAGTGCCACAAGAAAGCGTACTCAGCCCTTTTCTTTTCAACTGTGTTATATGGCTGATTTAGCTAAAAGACTGCGTTCTAGGTTGAAATACTTTTTATATGCAGATGATGTGCGCATTTGGGAATTCGGCACGGACGTACGGTTAATTCAGATTGCATTGCAAGGCGGCATAAATATTATTAACAGCTTCTTAAAAAAAGAGGAATGGTTCTGTCGCACGCAAAGACAGCTGTATTGCCCTTCACCCGTAAGAAGTTAAAAAACTTCAATATCAATTTGGAAGGAGAAAACCTAATGATTGTGACACAGCATCGGTTTCACGGAGTAATACTTGATAGGCAGCTATCATGGGCACCTCACATAAAGAAACTCTAAAGCGAGGTGAATACGCTAGTGAATATAATCCGCAGAATTGCTGGGACATCATGGGGCGGATCTGTATCATCCATGCTCGCTGTTCACAATGCTTTAATACGACAAAAAGTCGCATATTCTGCAACAGTCTTACACGGCCTTTCCCGCACATCAGAGGAGTGACTTCAAAGACTATTTGCTAGGGGGCTGCGCGTCTGCCTAGGTGTTCCACGAGCGACTTCTAGCAGCCTTGTCATAGCAGAGACTCGACAACCACCCTTTCCAGTCATGAGAACAATTGAAACATGCCGCCATTTTTTTCGCTTACAGACGCAACACAGGGACCACCCATTGGCGCTGGAGATTTTACTAAGAGATAAAAGCAATGCTCATAACGAAGTACAGAGTAATGTACATATATTACCCGGACATGAATTTTGGAACTCTGAAATGGACTATCCTCCATGGGTGCTTGCTATACCAAGCATTGAATTCTCAGTGGATGGCATTATTAGAAAGAGAGACATGTTCATCCAAGCTGCTCAACAACTAGCGCTTTATCAGATACACATGCGGTATCCAGGGCACATACACATTTGCATAGATGGCTCAAGTATTACAACGTCTTCAACATCGCATTTATTACATCGCAGCATAATATTCAGGCATCATTTAATTTATGTCGCATGACGTCATCTACTACAGCTGAGCTTCTTGCGATTCTGTATGCTACAAAGTTTATAAACTCGGCAGCAGACGCAAGAAAATGGGTACATTTCAGTGATTCACAGACCACATTAAGATCAGTCTCCAGTACCAGCACGACAGTAATTAGTGATAGTATGACATACGAAACGCTGAAAGAGCTCACCAAAGCAAACAAGGTGCAACATGAAATCAAATTTCAGTGGATACCTGGCCATTGCAACATTCCTGGAAACACAGCTGGCGATGAAGCAGCACGACAAGCACACCGTAAAGACGTTACTGTGTCTTTACCAATTCCGAAAAATGAATCGCGCAGTATTATACAGACTACAACTTTCATAATGAGCAAAACTGCTTGGTTTGACCAAGGTACAAAGAGCTGTGATTTATATCACATAGATATATTTATTAAATTCAAAATTACGCTGGTAATAGATAGAAGTATAGAAACTCTGATTCACCGATTGAGGCTAGGCACCGCATACACAAAACATTTTTTGCACAGAATTGGCAGAGCTGAAACTCCCGAATGGAATTGTGGATTTATAGATGAAGACGTATGTCACCTTCTCACAGACTGTCCACATCATGACACGCCGAGACGCCTTCTTAAATCCGAACTGTTGGCATTAGACCGCAGACCGTTTAGCATGAAGAAACTTCTGGGCCCGTGGCCAACTGGAGTTTTACAGTCGCATGCTTTAAAAGCATTAACACGTTTCCTACAAGACAGCGGTATTGCTGACAAGTACCAAGAAATAATGAACTTTCAATTGTATAACAAATGTATTTATTATGTGCAGTGTCACGTGACACCCATAATATGTGTGTACAGAAGTGAATGACGTGTCGACTATTATGTACACACGAGCGAATACATCTTCATAAGGACCAGGTGGGTGCTCTGCTGTTTTGTGCTGGTTGGACCGAATATTAACGAAGGACATTATCAGAGACCTAATTCTTTGAATTTCGAACATTTCCTTACCATTTTGTTGTGATATGTGCGTATAAGTGTAACTTGGCATATCTGTGCCCGAGTTTTCTATTTTCCATGCACTGCTTTGTATGTTCTATTTTAGGATACATATTCAAGTTTCACTCAAGGGCTAAGGAGTAGCCGGCACCACATTTGTGCGCGAACGTCTCCTTCTATATCATATCAATAAAAACAATCGGTAAAGATGCCAAGTTTTGCTAGTCACACTAAGTATGCCTAGGCATGTCATGCGACTAAGTGCTAGTTTACGTTGCGATCCTGGCTACATGATGACATGTCGCGTGACCAGCTGCCACTCAAAATTACGCAATTTCCGCAACTTTACTAAACCTTTCCTATGTGATCCTCTGTCATGTGAATATAAGTTGGGTGAATTTACGTGATGCTTTGTTACACAAGTGGTTACGTGCTGTTACACGAGTCTAGTCTCCCTGACTAGTTATAGTATGTTTAGTCACGTGACTAGTTATTACGTGATGTAACAAGGTTTTAGTCAAGTGACTGGTTTTTACGTGGTATTGAGTGAGTTTAAGTCAGGCAACATATCCACCCATGATATTTTTTGTATTTGGTGCCGAACGTTTGAGAAAATATCTGATGTATGGATGGATGGAGGTAAGCGATCTCAGGCGAAAGCTTTAAATCGCTTATCAAAAGCGAAAGTTGATCATCCTCTTTGGCACCCTTTGTTGTCTGAGACGACATGAGCGATGAAAAAAAGTTATCATCGGTAGATGACGTCGCTGCATTACGTCACCATGATGTCACAAACTCCAAATAGAATGGCGACAATGAGACGTCAGCATGACGTCACTTTACGTAGCATCACCGGATGAGGTCATCACTCGGCATCGTTGCTTGGTAAAACGTTGACTGATCGCGGAGACAGTGCAGTTTTGAAAGGGTGGTAGGGCTGGCTGAACACACCTACCTAAACAGAAAGGAAGATGGTTTTTCTATTGAATTCTTCTTAGGCGAATGCATACAGTTTGCTAATGATACACTAGAGGGAACTCAGGCGCTAGTGTCTGTGGGAGCTGCAAAATATGGCGCTTCAGCGAGCTTGAGAACAATTAGTAGTACAGATATTTGTCTAATATTCGTACTCCTGGCGCCATTCGGGTTCGCGTGGCTTGAAGTTTTTTTGTCATGAAACGAAAATCGGGAAATGTTCAGCAGTTGCGTTTCAACACGTCAAACCTTTAGGCTTGCGATTTCAAATGAGGTCACGAAGTTTGAAAGGGTTCGTCTTTCTTTTCGAAACAAAATCAAAGCACAAAAAGAAACAAAGCCACAAGTACGATTCGAGGCCCACTACTACGAAGTCTATGCAAATTCATATATACTACCCACCATTCCCATGACCGCTTAACGATCGCGGCTCGAGAGTCCCCTTTTGTTAATTTTAGAAATTTTTATTGGCGAAAGGAAGATGATGCTGAAATAATGTTGCTGAAATAAAGTTGAAAAGATGTTACCGCAGAATTAAGGCATCGGCTGCTCCTGCGTTCTCGAAAAATAGAATAAATAATTTATGTAACACTGTGATAATGTCAATGAAAGTGGAGCAAATGAAAATAATTATCTGTGTACTAATGTGCCTGGTATGACCTGGTGCTCTTTGGTCATTAAATGGCCCTTGCGCCATAAAGCAGCATATACCATCATTAACCTTTAATCATCGTACTTATAAATAACATGGGCGGCATAGCGGAGAACACATTCTAATAACTCACAGACACATAACCAGTTACAATAATTAAAATATAGTAACATCAATGTCCTAAGCATGTGTGGCACATTTCTTGTACTCGAATGCGCCATGAGATATGCTTATGTTACCCTGTTCTGTTACTTCTCGCACTTGAATGGTTGGTTAAAGCTTGGTTATTTGGTACGTCGGTAAGGCTCTGGTTGGCCACTCGCCCAGAAATTCCTCACGACTGAACGGTCAGGGGCCAAAAACCACCAATTGTGATTTAAGACGGTGTCTAGGTGTGCCATATTGTGGTAAATTCGGCAAATAGATGGAAAACATCCTTGTCTGCAAATCCGAATCCACGTTCCCGTTCCAGTGTGTTTCCGCACGGTCGATTCCACGTAAAAAATGATTTGTATAGGCGGTCGCTAGCCTTAACCACTGAAAGAGGGTTTTCATAGTTTTGTCTGGAATAACGTAATTTAGAATCCTATGAGCGGAATAGTATGAAGAGAGTGCTGCGTCTTTTGTGGTTCGTCTATGTACGTGGCCGATAATTTTAAAGAATGATGCAGTTTTGAGATGCATTAGCGCCACGCTCTGGCTAGTTCAGCACTAGAAGACCAAGTTTGGGCCATCCAGCAGGCCCGGAAAGTATAGGAAGTGTTAAACCTTGCTGTGACCACCGAGGTGGCCCAAGCCTACCTGCTAATCTGCATGTTTTCAATAAAATTCTGCCCATTCGTCCATCTATTACCGTCTCTCTTTCAAGTACATTCCTTGTGAATGCAGCCAATGATCTGTGATGTGCACTATGCTGTCATTAACTTCTTTACCCAGAGGAACAAGGGGTGAAAAAGAGTAAGACGAATGACATATATATATATATATATATATATATATATATATATATATATATATATATATATATATATATATATATATATATATATATATATATATATATATATATATATATATATATATATATATATATATCTATATATTTAGCTTAGCAAGACAGCTGTTGTTCTCACCGGGCATCACGCGTACGTTTCTAACTCCCGGAAGAGGAACTCTTAGCAAGACGCTCAACTGTCGCCGGATGTGCTCCCGGAACTGCCACTCCCTGCCCCGGACGCAGGCGCCGTAGTCAGCGTTCAGACCGAGCCGCAAGCGGACGCCATTGACGCTGGGGTACGCTTCCGGTGGCTCCGTCGTGTGCGTAACTTCCGGTCCTCTCCTTCCGGTTTCCTGTACAGTGCCGTGATGAGTCGAAAAGGATAATGCGGGAAGGGTGTCGGACGTCAATGACAGCAAGCACTGTCTTGATCAAGTTCTGGTAAATTCGCGAGCTATATCTTGGAAGCCAGCCTAAACATGTGCAGTACAGTTACAATATCTAGCACTCTAAGCGGGGCCTGAGTCAGAGTGTACAACTGCTATAGTGTGATACGGTGATCTTGTTTTGTATGTACAGCATACGAATGACAGAGCACTAATTCGTAAAAAGGCAGTGCAGAGTATATAGTAAGCAGCTCATTGCCGAACTTTCGTTTCGCGTCTTGATGTTTGAAGTGCTTCCCAGTGCTGTAAATGCACGGACTGTTACAAGCATGTCATTGCGGGCATCGGACGGAAGAAACTACTCAGAAATAAAGGCGAATGCTTGGATGCCTCATGAAACGTGCAAAGAGATTGTCTGCGTCAACACTGACTTTAAAAGTTGCCACATAACGTGACGTCACCTAACGCTGTCATCACAAGACATGATAGCTCGTTCCACGGTGGGCTAGTCTCGAAAGCACTGCGAAACTGTTACAGACGCGGAAAGCTTGGATCACCTACTCACTTAGAGGATGTGCAAAAATGCCTTTTTCGCAGAAAGATTTGGGGGGGGGGGGTAATCAGCATAGTCTTTTGAAAAAAAAAAAACGCATTTGCCTGCAAATTGTCTTAGGCGAATGCATAAGGATGCATGGTATTATTAGAGGCGAAGCTCTTAATGGCGTGGGTCTGTCCATCCCTTGTATGTATGTATGTATGTATGTATGTATGTATGTATGTATGTATGTATGTATGTATGTATGTATGTATGTATGTATGTATGTATGTATGTATATATGTATGTATGTATGTATGTATGTATGTATGTATGTATGTATGTATGTATGTATGTATGTATGTATGTATGTATGTATGTATGTATGTATGTATGTATGTATGTATGTATGTATGTATGTATGTAGCCACCCACCGGGGCCACATACTCGCTCATGAGCGGGTATGTGCCACAGGGGTTGCTAGATGGGAGAGGGCGGTACTTGGAGTGTACACTAGATGGATGGACGGACGCACGGACGGACGGACGGACGGACAGGCTGACTAGCATACGGACGGATGGATGGATGCACGAACGGGCAGACGAATGGACGTATTCATGGACGAACGCATGGACAGACGGATGGACGCATGGATGGTCGCGCAGACGTGCGGAAACAAGAAAGAACGGACGGACGAATGGAAGCATGGACGGGCTGACGGACGCTTCGCCCCAATCATCATCATTCACTCCGTTGATATGCTGGGATTTTTTTCGCCTTTGATTTTGTATTTCACCTTTGCTTTTGAGAGTAGACATAAAGTGACATTCTGATTGCATTGCTGAAGAGAGCCGCCTGTAGACCTGCTGTTTCGAACTCTCGCAGCCGCTTAGTATCATTATTACAAAAGTTGGCAGTTCTATACATCTTGCATACAGGCATCGTTATACACAATTTCACCAAAATGTAATTCTGTTCGAGCTATTTAAACCTATACCTGCTTCACTCAACTAGATATAAATGGAGAAATCATTCTCCATACATATTCAATAACTTCTTAGCTGAGTTCAATTCGCTTAGTTCTCTAAGAGTACGTTTCCACCTGGTTTTGGTAGGCTGTTTTTGTTTTGCACTATTGGGCCGTGTTAAGGCTGACGTATTATAAAACACAACGCGACGTTTACGAAACACGGACCTCCAACTGGGCCGTCAAATTTTCTTCAAACGTTGGCGTATCGAAAATTTCTAAACACGACACGTTGTTCGGGAGGGCAGAAACAGTGTAGTGCGTCCTAAACTTTCATTCAAGCAAGCAACGTGAGCCCTATAATCAGCCATGTAGTATTAATTAGGCTAGTTATTGAGCTACCCTGGCAGTTTTATTTGTTTCCTGCAGTGCAAACAGCATAGACATTTTGAGACATTGCAACTAAAGGGGGTGATCACGTTAGCTGCCGTTAACAGAACGGACGTGACAGCACTTGGCTGCTAGAAAACCACTGTGATTACTCTCTCCCATTGAAAAGTATACGCCCTCGTGAACGTCTAGTAATGATTTTAATGGTTTTAAGTGCAGAACTAAGGTTTGATTATGATGCACGCTTTAACAGAGGAATCTGGCAATTTCGATTACTTGGACCTCATATGGCACTGAAACGTCTAGCCCTTTGCCTACCAGAAAATGCGACCACCACTAGCGGGATCGAATCTGTGACCTTCGGATCAGAAGGCAAGCAAGGTTACCAATGTACCCCCACAGTGGCTCCGAGTGAACACTTATGTTCAAACAAGGCACGTATTCGAAGTTAAAGCAGTGTCACGCTGCGCAAAACATACCATAGGATCGATTCCGGAGTTTGGCACACCACCTGCTGACGGATTCAAAGACTTCGAAAAAGATGAGTATTGGCCAGGTTCCGTAGGTGCCGCTTTCGTTTCGTGAGGTAGGGTAACTTCTTGTGGCGTCATAGATGATGTAATAGATGACGTCACCTTTTCTGTGGCAACAACCCCAGTTGGTGCCATCGATTCGAATGTTACTTCTACGTCGGTGGTCGACGCTAAAATGGTAGATGAACTTTGTGTAGACGTTGTGACTACGTCACTGATGTCTTGCCCAGTAAATGACTCATCTGTTGAAATAGTTGGCGGCGATTCAGGTTGCATCGTTAACACCTCTGTGATGCTTGGTGTTGCATTTACGGCGTCTGTCATTGTAAAGCCCTGATTGGTCGATTCACCACTCCCGTGCACACCCCTTGGAGACAACGTTACTTGAGTTGTGTAACCGGCCTTTTGCTCGGGAATGTCGTTCGCTGAGGGTGTCTGCAGGGTGCTCGCTTTTGACTCGGCAGATGTCAAGAGGGTCGTACTTTCATTGAGTACCACTGAAATATTTTCGGAATGCTCGGTAGTCGTCTCCTCTCGCGTTTCGAGACTTTGCGTGTCCGCCTCTGGTGATACTGTTGTGGTTTGCCCCATTACCGACGTCTTACTCGGCTCCTGTGTTAAGCGAGTACTTCCAGACACCGTGATATCTGCACATGTAGAAGACTGCCTAGTTTCCGTTCTCTGTTCTACCATGGGTACGGTGACATATTGAGTCTCTGCCTCTGACATTGCTAGTGTGGGGCCTGTGTTTGATCCTCCATACGTTATTGCAGTATGAGGAGTGTGCAGACGAAGAGGACTTGGAAGATCACCATTATCGCTATCACCTTCCGGTTCGATTAGCGTTCTTCTGAGTCTCGACTGTGTACCAGTGTCAAGCACAGTCTGAGGCCGACTAGAAGTTGTGGATGACAATCGGATGACGCGTAGCGGTTCTGGTGCCCTTTGATGCCTGGCGAGCCATTTGATATTTTGACCACTATTGACGACGCTATTTGCAATCTGTTTGTGGTTGACGTTCTGTGTTTGTATCGAGAAGGGTAATTCATGAAAAAACTGCCTTTCTTTGTCTGATTCAACATTTGTGTTTCTTTTCGTGTGCTCTACTTTCACTTGTTCTGTTATAGACATCGCTTCTTCTTGCAGAACAGAAAGAACCCCCACTTTCATTTCTTCTGTGCGTGTAGTAAAATTTAGACATGCTTCACACGCACTAACGCTGAAGTTCGCGAGTGACTTCTGGAAGTCTTTTATGCTAGTTAACATTCTTGAAAATTCAGTAGCATTGTGACTTGTATAATTTCTCTCGCTTCTTCTAATGCCTGTTTTCGTAGTCTCTCTTTTATGAGAACGAACTGACAGCTCGAAAGTTTCGCCTTTCATAAAACCATTTGTATTCATAGCGCCTGAAACATCTGCATGCAGGGCTGTGGCTGATGCCCCGTCTGCCTTCTCTACACAACGATCTCCCGAAGTACAGTCATCCCTCGGAAGCTCTGCTCTCACATTTCCTAGAGAACTCTCAGCTACTCGGGAAAGTGTTCTTGACGTTTCGTCAGCCTCTGGAACGTCCCGGAGCCGGGCTTCACTACTCGTTAATGATGTCGTAATGGGGGTTGAAAACACGTTCACTGCTTCGGCTACCCGGCGCGCGCGTCGAACAACAATTGCACCAGGGAGACTGAAGGGACCTTGAGCGCCAGTTGAAGTGTGCGAGCTTGCTTCCGCTGCGGCTGGTGCCGCTTGGGCTGACGAAATTTTGGCGTCAGTTGAAGGCGCTTGCTTGTTTGCCCCAGCAATAGTCCCGGGATTTCGAGTTAGAAGGCCATCGGGAACTATTGCGTAGAAGGGTGGCGTTTCTCTTGTAACCACCACGGAATAGTTTACAGTCAGAATCCTGCCTCCAAATGTTGATATCCCTGCATCCGGCGTCGTCTTCATATTGGTGACACTTCCAGTAGCCGCCTCTGCGGTGATCTCAGTCAAGTCATCATCGTACGTTTTGAAATCTCGGACTCTCGGAAACACGATTCTGTTATCTCGTTCTTCTGCTCTCTTCGAACGCAGCCGTTGCGTCGAAACATTACAAGAACTGAAATTCAGGGAAGCTTGCAGGAAGTCATAAGTGAACAAGTATCGCGAAAGACAAGGACTCAAGGTCTCCTGGTCTTTTGTTGTTCCTGTTATTTGTTGCGTCTTCTGAGTTACTTGCTCAAACAAAGTATTCGCGACCCGCGTGACACCCGTGTCATCCGAGGCAGCCCGCTGGTGCTCATTTGCATCGAGAGTGATTTTTGTTGTTGTCGAGTTCACCGAAGATGTCTCGACCTCTCCTCTACGCTGCGGTGACGAACCACGAGTTGTCATTCTCGGATGGCCATCGCGACGTCTTGTCAAACGGGCTCGTTCAAAGAACAGTTCTCCACTGTGGTCGACAGCTGTCGTTCGGAGAAAACTTTCCTCCTCCGGTGAGCTTATCGAGCTCATCCGTCTCGCAAGGACCTCTCCCTCTTTTTTGGTGACTGTGCTTTGCTCTGAAGTCCTCGCTGCAGCTGGCGTCGTGAAAAGTGTAGTGGCAAGTGTAGTGGCGAAGCCGGACGATTGTAAACTCTTCCAGTACCCGCGTTTCGTGGTATTCACTTCGCGTTTCTTCTGATTTTGCTTCCGAATCCGCGCGAATGCTGTTGACAGATCCATCTTCTTTGTTTGTGCTTTCTCAAGTGTTTCTGCGAAAGTTGGTTGGAGGCTACTTGGAATTGCCGAGTTCGTTGGCGCGGCGGTAGCGCTTGCAACAGCTGTGAAACTAGGAGAGAGTTGTGGTCTTGATTCTGGCAGGGCAGCCGAGACAGACTTGACTTTTTGACATGACGACACACTTGTGAACTTGTCTGTGTTGCCGGCCCGTCGCAGTGCCTGCGTCGTCAGTTAAACAAAGTGAAATTAGTTTAGTAGTCCGATGCAACACGACTCGTGGTTAGAGTTCACGGTCAACAACTTCACTTGCTTCAAGATAAAATATGTTTGCCATTTGAGGCGGGAAGACTGTATGTCAAGGACACACTGTTTTCAAGGGCTTTTACTATCGGTAAATGTAACGAAGTGGCCAATAGCTACCTCTTTTTTCTTGCTTGTTATCTACCCTCGTAATTTACCCTGGTGACTTTGTGACTTTGATAACGAAGACTGAAAAATGAGGAAAAAATGCAAACATACATTCACATATTTAAAAAGTAGGTACTGTTATACGTACTACAATAAAAATGGTTGCCCTTCAATAATGTATACGAAAGCTAAATATCCAATAGAAGAAGTCCCACAATTGCAAAGGAAGTATCTTTTTATTGTCGTGCCCTTGGAACAGTGGTGACGTACTCAGACACTTTTTCACATTAGAATGAAAATACAAGGAAAATGCAACGTACCATGCACGTCTTGTCAAAATAAAATAAAAATAGCAGTTGGTATGGACCTCATTGTCTTATTTGTTATCTGTTTGATGTTTCTAATTCTTCTGAGACTGGTACCATGGTACCTTGAAGCAACGCAGTGCAATACTGACCGTGCATCCAAACCATGCAGCTTTCGTACTAGCCACTGACGGGAAATGTGATATTTTGTTCGATTATCGAAGATGTTTTACCTATTCTTCAGCTTCTTCGCATGAACATACAGCGTTGTTAGTTTACTTTTTTTTAATCATATACATGAAGCTCTTCATAAGTATACTCTGTCTTGCTGAGGCCTATAAATTGTTCCAACAAGACGACTTATCCGATTTTTATGCAATATCCCATGTAGATAACATAGGAGTTTTGTGGTCTAATAAATTACGGGCGAATTAAGCTTCCTGGGACTATCAACTACCCGGGTCAGTCTATTGGAAGGGTTAATTGAACGAATTGTCGATGTACACTGCGCATTTCTTGACGTTAGAAGCCCTGGTGATAATTCAGTCTTTGGACGAATTATGCACACCTTATGTATAGTTTGTTTTAATAGTCCCTGCAGTTTTGCAGCAATTTCGCCGTAACGTCATTTGCGCTGGAAAAATATACGAGGACAGAATTCTTGTTTTTGCGTTGTAGCGTAGTAAGTATGGAATTAGTTCGACATACGCTCAAGCGTTTCCTTTTTCTCACTTTTCACAAGAACAGCAGTGAGTCTTGTTAATCTTTACGTTCACTTGTTTTTATTCATGTGGTGCCTACATGCAATCACGAGCTGACCAATTATCCTCCGCCATACTACGTGAAGGTATCAACTCTGCCTTAACAAAATCCTCGCTATGAACGTGAAGACAAAGTTGTAGATGGTTGCACAAAAAAGATAAGGAAAAAACGTCAATGGAGTAACATTACGAGGCGAAAAACCCCATTAAACGTAGGATGCTGGGCGCCTTGACTGGCTATAGGGTTTGTTAACGTGCATCTAAAACTATGTGCACGGGTTTTCACGCGTTTCAAGCCTCATCGAAATGCGGCTGCCTTCGCCGAGAATCGAACACACGTCACACATGATTTAGCAGCGGTATACAACCCAGCCATTAAACTACGTCTGTTGGCGACGTACGAGAGAAAAAAAAAAGAACATGCCGAAACGAACTAAAAGCGGTGGCGTTTAACACGCGAAAGTATATGAGGGTACCAAGAACAAGGAAATGCGGTGCTAAACATGCTCGATGACAGCGTTTTTCTTTATTGTAAGTCAGCTGAAGTTTTTCAGAATCGTTTGGAATGAACGTGCACATTATATTGTATTTTAATATTGTATATTTTGCTTGCCCACCGCTGTAACAGCCCGCTCATGCTTAAGGTTTTTGAAATAAATAAATAAATAAATAAATAAATAAATAAATAAATAAATAACAGAATACTACTCACGGATATTGTGTGGTAGAAGAATGGAGGGAAAGGCACGCCACCAAGAAGCATTATTGGCAACAGCAACCTGTCAGGTAGAAATATGCTTTTGAATGATTTCATATTTTTACCAGAGAGATTGCTATAGCAATCTATGCTATATATCACTACGCATATATGACTACGCACACCTTATCTGACTTGAAATAATTATGCTGCCGAACCCGTTCTTTCGTCGCACCATAAATCTACTAGGGCCTTTCTCAACATTTTTGGGGTGGTGAAGATATTGGACTAGGCGAAGTGCAACGCTCCCTCACCGTACATTATTTCGATTGTTTCCTCGCGTCCACTCTCGTCTGCGCTATTCTTTCTATCTCTCTCTCAGTTCCTCCTTAACTTAGAGTAGGGTGGTACACTGTATGACATGTATGTGCTGGATATCCTTACTTTATTGTAATTTCGAAATATTACTGCTTTCACTTGATCAAGTGCCTGATGACAAAATATGAGCTTATATAGCACACTGTGAGGTTAATGGAGACATGTTACATTCACTCATGCTGATGTCACTACCTATGCCCAAGTGTGCACATGTTATTACGACGCCTGCCCCTTTTGTACGCTGACGCTCATGAGTCTCCTATAGCTTGTGAGTGAAAAATGCAAAAGAAGTGGTATCCGGTGCTGTGAACATGAATGCTACAAAAAATTAGGTAGTTTGTTGCCACAGGCATGAACTAATTGGTAATACCCACAGTAATAACGTGCAGGTTTTAGGAGGTTTTGTGTGACAATATTACGACATGATAACCAGGCTTGGCGTAGTAGAAAGCGATACAAATTTCCACCCTCTGATGTTCGATCATATGCACCGAGATAGTGAAGTATAGACACGAGCCTCTAGCATATCGTTTCCACCGAAATGAGACCACAGCGTCCGAGATCATGGGTTTCGAGGGAGAAGTTTGCCAGCATGAGCTGTGTACCACCGTCGTGCACAATGTGGTCTCGTTTAAAGGAACACTAAAGAGCAAAACTCTTTCACGTATTAGTGAAGTGCAATTTCACAATCCCGAGAACACCACTGTTGCCGCGACACGACAACACAACAGTTGGTAAGCGAAAAAACGCGCGGAAAGAAACTGTGCGTGGAGACGCCACCTTGAGATTCCCTCACCAGACACTGTGATGTCATAATACTTTGAAAAAGTCCACTGTTTACTACGTAACTTCTGATCAATAAAATTGAAGTACGTTGTAATACGTGGCTGCCAAAGTCTTAGCATACCAAGTTTAAAAACATTTCATCGAGCCAATGTCGTGAAACTACGCAAAATACATTGTGGAATTTCTCCCGCCACGCATTAAGATTGCGGCGCGAAATTTAAAAGTGTAACTTCACGCTGGTAACGAACGTATGGCAATGAAGTTTATGGCACTTGAGTTCTGAGAGTGCAATTTACTGTTTATCAATATAAAACAATTCATTCTTTCTCTTTAGTGTCTCTTTGTTGCGAGTAGTTGGCCAGAGGTATAGCTTTCCGTTCGTTGCCAACGACGCCTCTGGTTATGTACTGTACAAGCAGCTATGTCTACGAATAGCTTAACTTCAAACGTCGACTTAAAAAGCCAGGCGCTATAAAAGACCCACAGTGGGTCAGTCGTTCTTGACTTCTGACCCACAGGTCAACTGATCAAATACCTGCCATAGCGGCCGCATTTTCGACGGAGGCGAAAACACTTGAGACCCGTGTACCGAAAGGTACGCATTAAAAAAACCCCGTTTGGATGAAATTTCAGGAGCCCTCTACTACGGCGTCTCTCATATTAATACCGTGGTTTGGAGACGTTAAACCCCTTCTATTACTGATATTAGACGAGCCTCGCCACGGTGGTCTAGTGGATAAGGTGCTCGGCTGCTGACCCGCGGGTCGCGGGATCGAATCGCGGCTGCGGCGGCTGCAATTCCTATGGAGCCGAAAATTTTGTAGGCCCACGTGCTCAGATTTGGGTGCACGTTAAAGAACTCCAGGTGGTCGAAATTTCCGGAGCCCTCCACTACGGCGTCTCTCATAATCATATGGTGGTTTTGGGACGTTAAACCCCACATATCATCATCATATTAGACGTAATAGACGCGGAGAATCAGTGGTATACAGCCTGCATATTTCATATATCGTTTAAAACACAGCAACAAAGTACACATCATTCGTCGTAGCAACACGTTAACGTACTCCCATTCATTTTATTCCCAAAACATTCCCCCACTGCAATAACCTGTTAGCCTCAGTCGTCAATATTACTAACTCTGACACATTCGGAAATGTACTCAATACGTGATTATGGCTTCATTTAATGCTGACGTGATGCTCGGACCTTTATTTTTTTATATTTCTGGTTTCTTATGTATATACTGCGCTCTTACGTGAAATATGCCGTCTAGTATTTCATGTTTTACTCATTACCTCTGATTGTATTTCAGATGTCCGAGTTGGAATATTTTTTTCTCCTATTTGCTGTTGTTGTTTTGTGCTCCTTCTCTATATAAATATGGAATGCTGTGAGATTACAATAAATCAACAAGTAAGTAAATTAATGAATACAGTTATAGACGACTAACTTACCACGTAAAAGATTCCATGGAACGATGCGGCGTCACAAAATTGGTGTTGACATGTGCCGAGGCCCCCGCGCGTTCTCGCTCACAGCAAACCGATAAAAAAAAAATCAGTGCGACTCGCGACCCGATTCTTGAGGATTCAATCGATCACAGTTATCCGTGATCTTGCAACTTGGCCAGTATTACATACGTGGCTGCGATCAACACGCACTCCTTCGTTCCATCTCGCCGCTGGAATGAAACTGGAAATCGAAAATTGACCGACAAGAATAAACATAAAGAAAAAGCGCTCCCGTTGGCAACGAATCTGCGGTCCGTTGGCTGAAGGCCGGTGTGGTTGTCAACAGCAACCAAGGTGGCCGTGCCGACACAGCCGTCAATGAGCCTGTTGCACCACGCCAGTTTTTTTTGTTTCCTCTTGATTTGTTTTTACGCGAAGATGGTCGCATCGAAGAAGAAATAGATGTGTAGCGATGCACCTGTGGTGATGTTTCCGACCAAGACAATTTTTGTCGGAGTGGTTTATTTGCTGAGATCGTTTTCTTTAAATATTAGATAAAATGTATTTCAGATGCTGGTTGTTGACGGCAAAGGTTCATATGATGACTTTTTGTGACCTGGTGACCTTTATTTTTCGTCTTGTAGCGCTGGTTTGAGAGCACGAAATGGAATTAACCCACGCAAAAGACATACAAAATTGATTTTGTGTTCGCAAATGAGGTGTGTAAATTCTTTGGTATTTTGGCCACGTAGCTTAGATATTTCTTGTAATAACTGTGACTTGTATCATTAGATAGTCTCTTATTACTGACTTGGCAATTTAAATTGTCTTTTACATCCTGTGGAACACACACACAGACACACACACACACACACACACACACACACACACAGACACACACACACACACGCACACACGCACACACGCACACACGCACACACTCACACACACGCACACACGCACACACACGCACACACGCACACACACGCACACACGCACACACACGCACACACACGCACATACGCACACACGCACACACGCACGCACACACACACGCACGCACACACGCACACACGCACGCACGCACGCACACACACACGCACGCACGCACACACACACGCACGCGCACAGACACACACGCATGCGCACACACGCACACACACACACACGCACACACACACACACGCACACACACACACACACGCGCGCACACACACACACACGCACACACACATACGCACATGCACACACGCACACACACACACGCACATGCACACACGCACACACACGCACACACGCCCGCACGCACACTTGCTATACACGCTCGTACACTTGCGCACACACCTAGCCGTGTTTTTTTAACAATAATGGCGACCAAGTACATCTGGTGTTGCACTCAAGGAACTACTGTCTCGCCACCTTTACCCCGGAAAACAGGCAACGCCTTTGTGAGAAGCACGTTATCACTTCAGTTTCCCGGCTGC